>CM067501.1:47704441-47891941 GCA_034509495.1 Acestrorhynchus altus
CCAGATGGGAAACAGCAAATCCTTACAGTTGCATCCACCTATTCATTTATTCATGTATCTATTTTTATATATATATAATTTATTTATTTAATTAACGTCCCTAAGGGAACCCTCCCAAGGGATCAACAAAGTTCTATCTATCTATCTATCTATCTATCTATCTATCTATCTATCTATCTATCTATCTATCTATAACCATAGAAACAACTTTATACAAACACAGAATATAAAAACAGAAACATGAAATTAACAGTACGCATGCAGACATCCAATAGATGATGTTTAAGGCCGGTGGTACCGTTACGCAGCAAATACAAGTTAAAAGAAAGTGTCATTTATCAGCATGTTAAAGTTAAAGTGTTTGTGCTCTGACTGCTGCAAAGTGTCTGTGTCATCTATGAATGCAGCTGTAAATAAGATCTAAATAAGATCATTCTGCTTGTGATTTTATAAAAAGGGGTGTTCAGAGGTCACACATGCAGCACTCAGTGTCACTGAACTGTTTCTTTGTTGCATTCTTCATTGTAAGGTGTGTGTGTGTGTGTGTGTGTGTGTGTGTGTGTGTGTGTGTGTGTGTGTGTGTGTGTGCGAGTTCATGCTGTGTGCTGTACTTTAATGTGCTTTAATCTGAGCTGGTATGTTGGAGAGCTGAAATGTGGTGTGATGGTGCAGGTCTTTAGCCATGAACCCCATCCAGAGGCCGGAGATGTACATCATCGGAGCCCAGCCGCTGTGCAGCCAGCTGACGGGTCTGTCCCAGGGCCAGAGGAAGCTGTGCCAGCTCTACCAGGACCACATGGTGTACATCGGCGAGGGGGCCAAGACGGGCATCAAGGAGTGCCAGTACCAGTTCAGACAGAGGCGCTGGAACTGCAGCACGGTGGACAACACGTCCGTGTTCGGCCGGGTCATGCAGATCGGTGAGTCCAGACAAAGGCGCAGCTGAGTGTGAGATCCGCTCCGCTGCGCCACGAGGTGTAAGAGAGCCCCTTGTGCCCCCCGACCCCCCTTCGGCTCAGGGCTCTTGGTGTGGAGGTGCTAGGGGGGCTATTGTCCTTTTCAAATGCAGCCCCGCTCTGACACGGGCTCGGCAGATCCGGGCTTTCTGTTTGAAGTTTTGCGCACCAAAGGCCAATAAAAGCGAGCCTGTGCGTCAAAGAGGCGCAGCGCAAGAATGCGGGCGCGCGCGCGCGCGTTTCACCCCATTTATGGGGGGCGAGATTAGTGAGCTTGGGTCCCAGGTTGATCAGTGGGGTTGAGTTTAAGGGAAAGCATGGAGAGTGCCCTGCCTGGACTGATCTGATAGTCTAGGAGGGTTTAAGATTAAGTCCAAGACTGAGTCTGGGTGGACGTGCATGCCCGTAGTGGTGAGCGTTTCGTAAGTTTTGGTTCATGCATGAAACAGAGGTTACTGACACTCCTCATGAGCAGGTAGGCTGCAGAAAGTGTCTCAACAAAACCTGGGAACATAGAGACTAAAGAACTGAGATGAGAAATGCTTGCGGAGATTGTAGAGCCGACAACCTGCTCTCCTAACCTTTGTTTGAGATTCTGGACACTGGTCTACGAGTATGTCAATGGGCGCATGTCGTCGCCATCCAGTGCAAGCGTATCTCCAAACCGGTCGCTTTACAGGACAGGGCAAAAATGCTCAGTGGACTTTGTAGTTCAGTCGGTGGTGAATTCAGTGTGAATCAGGTCAACAGTTGCATCGCTTACTGAGAATCTGTTTCACAGTCACTCATGGGTCCAGTTGGGTCATCCGTCTTTAATTAGTGCTGGGTACATTTATGGCATTTATTCAGAGTGACTTACAAGGTTCCTCACCCAAGGACTCTTATTGGTGTAGCACAGGAGGGTTGCCCCAACTGATCAAACCTCAGTCTCCCACATGGTGTGGTGGCTCACTGGTGGTGTTATCTGTTGGGCCACACCAACCATTCCAATGTGCCACACCACCCAATGTAAAATAACAGCTTGTTTTACTCATTTTAGAACGTGGTATGTTCATCCAGAATGATTTACTCAGTGTAGACAACAGCTACAGGGTTCAAACCACTGAAAATGGACAAAAATGGATGGACATGGTTTCCATTGGACAACAGCAATATGTGACCCTGTGTAAGGGACAGTAAGGGACATATGGGATAGAATGATAAATATGCTATATATTGCAAGTATTTCATTTAGCAATGGTGGTCATCTGCCATTAGAGAATTTTACACTATGAGAGCTGAGTGCCCATGTTTAAATCTGGGTGAATTAAGGGAGACTGGGACATAAGGTCAAATGTAACAGTATGACAGCTACACAAGGTTTAGTTTCTGAGCTGGTGGACAGATATCCTCTTCAGAATTATAATATAATTATGTCTTCAGGAATGTGTATCATATGTTGGGCCATTTTTTTTATTTATGGCATGGCTTATGTGAGGCATACAGTCAAAAACCGTCCCATTCATCCTACATACTGCACCAATGGCAATAAGTGGGGTCCAAGCAGAGTGTAGGAGAGCACAAATAAAGGGTAATGCTTTCAGACCGGCCTTATTAATAACAGATGTGGGGTCCTCAATAGTTCTAAGTAGTTGCTTGAAATGATTGAAGCAATTAGTTCTGTCTTTCAGTACCTGAATGCACCAGAATTGATCAGAAATATCATGTTCAAATCACTTCAATTAAGTTTTCTATTAGGAATGTTGTTGCCAGACCTGGTTACAAGAGCTTCATAATCTCCTTAAACTCCTGGCTTATTATTCAGTGAGTAATATTAAGATTTTTTTTATGCCGTAATGAGTTTATATGATCTGCTAACAACTGAAATGAAATGAAATGAGTGAGTTAGTGTGTAGATACTATAGGGAAGTGAAAACCTGAAGGCAGGCCCACATACAGCCTGTTGAGGTATTAGGTACATAGTATAGGTTATACTACATATATTACCCAATATTTACCCCGTAACACATATATGTTACCCAATGGCCCATAATTCCTTGTAGCAGTTAAAGGCCTTCTCAGGACCTCCATTATTAATGCAGAACTTTTAGGCACTTGTAGGAAGTGCTTAAATACAGTTGTGTGTGTGCCGTTGAGTTATGTGAAAGCTGCATTCCAGATGCTTGATACACGGATGGAAACGCACCAGGTAGCATGTGCACGGCAGATGTGAAAATATGCAAGGGCGGATTTATATAAAGCTCACGCCTCTGTGTCAGGAAACCCCTGCAGACTGTGTCGCTGTTTTCCTCGCCTCACATGAAGGCTGCTAACCTGTCAGTGTTCTTACTCTCCCATGGCTTATCTAATTGAAGACGTCGGATTGTGCCAGATAACGGACTCTGCACATGGTTCTTCCCACATTTTGAGAATGTTCAGATTGCCAATACTAATCCACTGTGTTTCTGCTGAACTTAATTGATGACACGTGTGGCGTACTGATCATTTGTTCCTCCACTGGTAGAGAATATAAAAGTTTACAGTTGTGTAATTGTGAATGAATTAATACAGGCACCTTCACTGCAGGCTTCTATTATAGACATTGCTTAATGTTTATTGTAACTGAGATGATCAGTTTAAAGCACTGCAGTAACAAATGGCTTTTGAGGAACAGCTGTGTCCTGATTATTATTGTGAAGCACTTTAATTTAATGGTCCACTGTGCTTTCTTTGTCTTTAACTTGCTCAAATCACCCTAGTCTTAGTCCTTGTTCTAACCATGCACTTAAAATGAACTTAAAAGGAAATTGAAAAGCTCAGCTGCCATTTGGTTGGCTGGTAAATGTCTATTTACAACTACATGTTGTAGAAATCACATGATGTCCATCGCAATGGATGCAGGTTCCGAAAGAGATAAGTATAGCAAACTCAAAAACACAAATGTAAATGTGCTGCAGCTACAGTTTTAAGATCCCTAACCATGGATGGCTGTGATTTTGATGGAAATTATGAACTCCGCTATTTTGAGAAGCATGTATTCAGCTGGTCTTACCACTCTAGATCTCAAAAGCCATGTACATATCTGTGACCAAGAAGAGTTTTGAGGCTCAACTCATTATTTATCATTGACTAAACTGAGATGCAGAGCTAAAAATGTGGGTTAGGAGATATTTTGACTAACCTTAATTTGAGTTAACATAAAAAAATCCTCTGAAATCAGTTTCAGGTGGCCAGACCTTTTTACAGTGTCTGACCACAGAACCGTGACTTCATGTCACATTCATACGTGTTTGTATATGTTTTGCTATGTTCTCCAGGCAGCAGAGAAACAGCCTTCACCTATGCCATAAGCGCTGCGGGTGTGGTGAATGCAGTGAGCCGGGCGTGCCGGGAGGGTGAGCTCTCCACATGTGGTTGCAGCAGAGCGGCCCGACCCAGAGACCTGCCCCGGGACTGGCTGTGGGGTGGCTGCGGAGACAACGTCAACTATGGCTACCGGTTCGCCAGGGAGTTTGTGGATGCACGAGAGCGGGAGAAGAACTACCCCCGAGGCTCCACAGAGCATGCACGCACGCTTATGAACCTGCAGAACAATGAAGCTGGCCGGATGGTGAGTGGGGAAGCAAGCACTGAAAATGATGACTATAATTTAATTTACAACGGCAGTCACTGTCCCAATTTCTCAGCTCCTCTGATCACACTCTGTAGCTCCATAATTACAGACTGTTGTTCATCTGTGTCTCTGAATACTTTTTTCTCCTCCTTTCACCCTGATCTTCAATGATCAGGACCCCACAGGACCACCACAGAGCAGCTATCACATAGTAAGTGTGGTGGGTCATTCTCAGCAATGCAGTGAGACTGACGTGGTGGTGGGTTAGTGTTGTTGTGGATTGTTGAACATCGTGTCCCCTCACAATATTGTGTCACTCAGGGCTGCACCTTGTAGAGACAGAAGCTCATCTGTTTCTGCACAGTTTGTGTTGGTCATCCTCTAGTCGTACATCAGTGCTCACAGGTGATGTTGACTGGACATTTCTGGTTGGTGGAGTGCAGTGACACTGAGTGGTTTAAAAACTTCAGCAGCACTGCTGTGTCTGATCTATTCGTCCCAGGTCAACACACACTAAGACACATAATAGCTGCTCTGTGGTGGTCCAGTGGAGCTCTGCCCATTGAAGATCAGGGTGAAAGGAGAGAATAAAGTATTCAGAGAAACAGATTTGGTCTGTAATGATAGAACTACAAAGTGCTTCTATGTGGTGAGAGGAGCTGAGAAAATGGAATATAAATGTATAAACATTGTCTTTTATTACTGGTAGCATCTCAATGATGTGAGTAATTCAGATAAAACATTCGAAAGAAAATTAATAATCAGATACAAAAGTAGCCAGAATTCCAACATCAGCATATGATTAAGGCCATCCTAACTGGTAGAGAGAGTGTTCATTGTAATACTCACTCTACCACTTTTGGGAAATCCTGCTTTTTTCAGTACTGATCTCACTGTTGGTGTTTTGTCTTTTCTAAGGCACTTTATATACGAAGCACAACAAAAATACACCATGTTGCAGAATAATCACATTATTGTATTTTGCACATAATAAATGCAGCACTTCAGAGCACCGTATATTAGAGTAAGCACAAATTAAAGCATTGTGTGATCCCAAGAGGACGTCCCAAACACACACTGGTGCTAGGCGCAGCACTAGCGTGCCAGAGACTTATTAGTGTTTCGGTTTTATAGGGGAAAGACATTGGACTTAGAAACCCGAGTGGCGTTTAAACACAAACTAGCTTGTTTGGTGTACGTTTTCAAGTGTGACTGAAGGCTCACACGTCTCTTATAGCCCAGGACAGCCACATCAACACTCTCTCGATGGAATGTGTGTTTGTGTTTGTGTGTGTGTGTGTGTGTGTGTGTGTGTGTTTGTGTGAATAGTGGCCTAATGGCCTGAACCAGAGGGAGAAATAATTTACTGGAAGTGACCAAATGGCCTCTGCACCAGGCTAATGCCCTTGGAGTCTGGTCGGGGACAGGAGGTCAAAGCGCATTCCTTTACGGGTCCACGGCCAGGCTCTTTACCCAACTTCAGCCAGGACACTTTCCACATAAAGCATCACCCTCTTCTCTATAATTACACTTCTAAATCCATATTTAGTGAAAAAGCGATGCATCGAATTTCCTGGCTTTATCTGTGTGCATCATTTCTGTGTGAATTCAACATATTACTTTACATAGACATAGTTATTTAAAACGTGCTTCAGTGGAAAGATGAAGTTGTATGGATATTAAACATTAAATGAATGTCCAAACCTTCTGACCAGGGTGGGATATATGACGATATTGTATTTATTGGTGATACATTTTGTATCGGGATGCATGATGTACTCCTCTAAGCATATTGAGGACATGGTCAGTGCTTAAAGAACACCGTTTCATCACAAAGAGTGCAACCAGTCCTGTTAAACTGGGTAAAGTGGAGGAAGTGTTGAATAGAAATAGTGTTTGAAAAGCAGTTTTTTTAGAATCTGCTGCTCTTAAAGTTCATTGTGTGTCATTAAAATGTCTGTAAATATCGTGGTATTATATTTTTAGCATTTCTCCCACCCCTGCTTTTGGCAATAATTCTACTCCATTATGTTAAATTATGTTAATTTTTTAAAATTAAATTACACAGGCCAGCATTCGTGATTTGAAAAAATCAGAAAGTAAGAAAATATATTTTTGTCCTGAAAATGCCCTGAAAATATTAATGAGATCGTGGGAAAGTGTCTTGCACATATTTTCAACTTCAGTATCAGTTGTTTAACTGAGTTTTTTTATGTAAGCAATATTTAACCAGGTTAATCCCATGGAGATCACAGATCTCTTTTACAAAGGGGACCTGGCCAGGGATGACAGCAACACAGAGTTACAATGAGTTCAGTGACCAACATACACCTAAAAAAATAATCACTATTTATGTTTTCTTGACATTTATCACCAATGAGTGAGATCAATTTCACATGAAGTGTACATAATGCTAGACCGACCCACTGCATTAACTCCCAACCAAACCAACACTAGTCTCAAAAGGTTTTAAACCAATGAGCTTCACACTGACAAAGCACAGAATGATTTACTGAGGAATTTGCATCTCACAGAACGATTTGCATACAGTACCGCATGAGTACATCCAGCAAGCATGTGTGTAGAATCAGTTTATGCTGAGGGGCTTTTAATATGATCATTTTGTGTATTCCGTTATATAAGGAGGTTTTCATAGAAACAGTGGGAACTTAGTCATGGACTGTTTTCTTCTCAATGAAAATTCAGTGCTACTTGACAAGGTCCGACTTGAATAACTAACTCTGTGAGTGCACTGGAAAAAAGGTGCCAAGAGGTTACGGCCACACAATTCCTGCCAATGATGTTTCACGTGCAGCCAGTTTAAAATCATTCAAATCATTAACCATCTTGTCATTTTTGTGTCTTACAAACTAGTTTCAATCACAGTCCTGAAATTTTCACACCAGTCACTGGGTAATAGACCTTAAACCTCTAGTTAAGAAGTTACGCGGACGTCATTTCAGTCCTGATAGGCTTGGCTTGAATCCTTGTGTGGATCTAACCTGACGACTGTTTGTTAGCAGCAGCTCCTGCTTGTTGATTTCTTTGCATGTCAGAGGAAGACAAGTCCCGGAATCCCTAGACCAGTGTCTTTGTGTGTCTGCGTTTAGGGGTTCCTAACGATAGGCAACTACAGCCTTTTGATGCTCTCAGGTGGGTGTAAAAGCACAGGGCTGCCTTATAGTCTTTGCTGAGCCCTGCTATGGAATGTCAGCGGCTCCTGCTGCAGCACCAGGCCAGCCAGGAATGCGATCTGGGTCGTCCTGCACTCACTGCCAGGCTGCGCCCCGATGGCCGGCAGTATGGTCCCCTGAGTGCTTTTCACAGTGATACACGGCGTCATAAAAAGTCCATTTGCCTGCAGATGTGGGTGCGGGCTGCCGCGGAGCTCCCTGTGTTTGTTTTTGGCCAGATGAGCTTGTTTAAGGTGTTTACAGAGAAGAGGGCCTCTCTCCAGGTCTCAGCACTCCCCAACAGCTCCAGTTCTCCAGGTGAGGAGGTCAAGGCCTGGATGAGTCCTGTGGAGAGAGGCGGGGGGATGCCCCCTGATGCCTGGGTCTGAATGGGAACTGTTAGAAATGAGTGAAGACTGCTACATCAGTCAGGTCTAATGTTAATGGTTCTGATTATAGTGCTGGAGAGACTGCAGTGTTTGGAAACATTGCTGTTTCTCTCGCTCTCACTCTCTCGGTTCCTGTCTCGGTTTACCTCAATAAGCATTATGATATAAGACTGTATAATATATAATTGTTTATAAAGTATATAGAAGTTGATGTAAAATAGTAAGGTCTCAAAAAAGCGGATTTGTGTCCCTGATTGTTCTTGAAACGTAATTTAAATATTTCAAGCCTTTTTTTGTTTTGTTTTACTCTTGATCATTATCACTTGGAGCTCATGAAAATCAGTAATCCAATAATTCAGCTGCAAAACAGACGGTTTCAAAATATGTCACTAATTATGATAAATATAACAGATTTGATGGTTTACCTTTTATTTGTTTACCTGATTTAAATAACAAATAAAAAAAACGTACACAATATTCAGCATTTTTGAGATGCACTGAAATGGTTCTTCTATGGCAGTGGTTCTCAGTCCCGGTCTTGGAGTATCACGCACCTGATCAAACTAATGAACTAACTGGCAAGGCCTTGCTGAGATGAACTGGGAATTACACAGCAGGAAATGTCTGCAGGGCAGTGTAACACCACGACCGGGATTGAGAACCACTGTTCTATGGCATCACTCAAAGAAAACGTTGTAGAACCTTTAATTTTAATATTGTAGATTTGTGTATAGTGCTTAGGTTTTGAATTCATGTATCCATGTGTGTAAAACCAGTTTACACTGAGTGGTTTTTAATACACCCACTGTATTGTCATGTCGTCCCCTTCGGAGCTATAAGCTTCTGTCTGCATTCCGATCAGTATTGAGCAATAAAGACTTTAGAGTGACATTGACATATTTAGAGATAAAGAGTCTAAAATACATATAACTTAAATAAAAACTTGCAAAGCTGAGAAATTGTAAGCCTGTATTTTGCGCCAAAGAGTGGTGGTACAATACTGACTCAATAAACATTATCAGTAAGAGTAGTGGTATGGAAAGTCCTCTGCCCATCCCTAAGCAGGACATGGCCTCAGAGAAGCAAATCTCACAGTGACCTCTCTCCAACCCTTTGCTTTTCTTTTCCATGAAGAGTTATTGGCTGCCGGGTCGATGGAGAGAAGCTTTTTATTGTTGTCTTTTTTTTCCTCTCTTCTTTTTCCTTCTCGGGCTGTCCGTGCCCTCAGCGGAGGAAGAGGGTGACCCCAGGGCGGGCGTGGAGAGGGCGTGGTGCAGTGCCGTTTCATGGGCCCGTTGCCCCAGGCGACCCCCTCTGCTCTTTGCTGGCGGCTCTTTTTTTAGCTGGGCTTGTTTGCCGGAGATTTGTCTTGCGTGGAGAGGCTTAGTGCTGGCAGGCTTTTGTGCAGGTGACAGAAGCGTATCGTGGGGAATAGATATTGCCTCCCTGATGCCTCTCAGCTCATGGCTGGGGGGGTTAGGGGGTGTTCGGCAAGGGATAGTGTGTGCAGATAGTGTGCAGTTACGGCTCTGTGGGTCACAAAAGCTGCTCGCGAAGGTTAGGCCGCTGCCACACAAATCAAGTGGAGCAGAGCTGTTTCACACCGACAGCAAAACATACACACACACACACACACACACACACACACACACACACACACACACACACACACACACACACACACACACACACATACTGAGCAAACATCCTCACTTTATACCTTTATAGTTTTGCACACACATGCTTGAAAGCACAGTAAGGGGAAAGAATGGCACTGACCCATACTGTTGTACTGTGTGGCAATATAAAATGTCAATTTCACAATGACTGCTAATTAAAGTAATTATACCAGTGTAAAGGTGCAATAAAGTAATCACAGTGGTATAAATGGGATAATATGAGTATACTAAAAGTTTATAATGGGAGTTAGGGATGAACAATGCTGAAATGATATAATGTGCGGCCCTAATGGGAATATAAATGCTACGGATCGTCAGAAATGTTTGCACTGATTTGTTAATGTTCAGGTGCTCATGTATATAATTTGTCTTTCAGTTTGTGCTGATATTTTATTGGGGAATGATGGACATGTTCAATGCATTTCTTTGCTTCTCAGACCTTCATGTCTCAGAAACAGTAAAATGACAGGAGAACATTAAATTATTTAATTATTAAATGGCCTTTATACAGCCGTTAACCTCTTCAACCCCTGTGTGTAGGCCTATCGTTATGATTTTCACTCTCATAACTGCATTAATGCCACAATTAGCATCAGTTTCACAAACCATAAGAGTCCCTAACAGAACCCTGTGGGACTCAACAAAATGTGCTAAACAATTACCAAATAATTCGTAATGCTGTCTGCATCAGAGCTGATAACTGAATAATAAACACCGGGTTCAGCATGTTAATGGACATTCTTTATTTACAAACATTGCTCATCTACCAGTTTTCTTTACCCATAAGAGCCCAGACCCAATTTTGTATCTTGATAATATTACTGAATTAATTAAATCCACTGAGTAACTCATTAGTGTTTTTTCAAAATATGGTAAAGAGGTCACATGGTGTCTTCTGTAAATATTTTAATATTAAAATCCAGATTGAACATATTATCTGCTTGGAACTGTAAGGTTCTATCTGATATTTTTTATGAAAGTTGATTTATTTACATTTTCTTATTCTGTGACTTCTTACCGTTATGTGAGAGACTCTTTTTCTAGAAAACAGAAAGTTTTTATCTGTATGTCACTCTAACGACTTTAAGACTCAATATTTAAAAACTGCTCAGCATGCAGAAGCTTATAGCTCCATGGGGATGGAATATGCCACAACAGCAATTTCATTACTTGTATTTCATCATTTAGTTGAAAAAACGGGGTCCAAACTGTGACACTCCCCGGATGTTCAGTATGTGTCGCTTAGAGACCTTATGAGTTAAAGTGAAGGACAAAGTGCTGTAAGAACGTTGCACATCTTAAACGGTCTGCAGCATGGGTGCTTATAGGTTAAACCAGGCATCTTATAGGTCTTAAGTCCTGTTTTCCTCTGGGATATCTCCTGTGCTGTATCTAGCCTTTGACAGTGTTTCCACTTCCCAGCGTTGACCTTTTTACGAGCTATGAATAGTAGAGTTTTCCCATTTCCCATTAATTATCGATTGCACTGTTTTGGTTGGACCTGAAAGCTGACGCTGTGCTTCAGTATTCACAAACATGCCTTTTCTTTTTCAAGCAACAGTGGATTAATTTGAACTCAAACACCCACTGAGTAAAAATCCCAAGGAATTGTGGGAGACATGCAGTGCGGTTGTAAGAGAGGAAGACTGGGGTTTGTTTATTTGAGCTCCACTTTCCCGGGCTGCTCTTATCTGTGCACCTTTAGGGCCGTTTGTTTACCCCTGCCGGTCCCCCACCCCAGCCGGCCCCAGCCCTGTCTGAGCATGCTTCATTGTGCCAATGCCCAAGACCGTGTCCTTTCTCTGCACCAGTGAGTCTGACTGTCTGTCACACCATGAGAATGAGGGGTGGAGGTAGGGGTGGGGGAGGTGGGGGTGAGAAAAGAGTAAGGAAGAGACACTGAGAAAGATAGACAGAATGATTTGTGAAAAATCTGCTACTTTCACATAGTTTGGGTTCAGTTTTGTGTCTGATGGAATGTACTGGAGGTAATGGATGGATGTGCACGGCCGGGGTGTGTACACCTATGTGTGCGTGCCTGTGGCAGGTGGGTAGGCTGGTATGCAGGTAGGATGGTGTTTTGACAGAGAGTGTATTATAAAGTGTTAAAACTCTGTCTTCACTCTCTTTCGGCAAGCAGGTAAAAGGGAGTGGCATCAGCAGCTGTCAGTCGGTGGGGAGGGGGTCGCAGCACCTCAGTAAAAAGGCGCCTGTTAAACCACCGTCTCGCATGAGGTGTTAAAGGGAGGTGCTAGGCCAGGGGCCCTGGTGAAGAAAGAGACTGCAAATGATTGAAAGACAGGGAGAGAGAGAGAGACAGATCCTTTGATATTCCAAAGTTCGGGAGACTGCAGAGTTACAAAGACACAGTAAATGAGCGTTAGGCATGTGCTCTGGGCCTGTATATGTGTGTTGAAGGGAAAAGGGCTTTAAAGTATGGAAAACAGATGAAACTTTGGTTCGACAGGTGTGCGTTCAATTGATGTCTGCTGCAGAGTTCTGGCGTGTGATTTATAACATGTGAGCAGGATTTATAAATGAAAAAACGGGACATTTTTTCCCCACCCAATTACACTTCACCATACCAGCTTTAAAAGCAAGTCTTTTATTTAAGTGCTGGTAAAGCAATAAAAATACACAACCTGGACATTAGCTATCAACTCTTAGTTAAAGTGCAGCAGTGATTTAAATGTCTCTCTATTGATTCAGCTGGGGTTTCCGCGAATATAATCGTCAGGAAGTTCAGTCTCGGCACACGTGGGGCTCACTGTGTGTTCTAGAACAGAATGACTATTCATCCCATTGTTCTTCAAATGCTCTCATTGCCACTCTGTTTGTTAAGAGTCTGTAAACTCTAAAGGCCCCTGGAGGGCTCTGCCAGCTTCAAAAAAGAACTCCACTGCCTTCAGATCCAGTGTAGGGAAGCAGTGTAGCCTCTAGAGGGCAGTGCTGCTGCACAAAAGCAAGTTAGTCACTGTGACACTTTGTTGTTAATGTCAAAATTCCATCCAAGTGTGCAAATCCATCCTTACACTTTACTTCCCTTACACTTTACTTCCCTTTAGCATCTTTTAGCATCTTTTTAAAGGATCCATGGCAAAACCCCAGTGTCTTGAAGCACAATCTGGGTAGTGTGTGGGTTTCACCATTATAGGACATTCGATTAAACACTTAACATTAATGAAGTGAATATAAACTAAGATATATTCTTTATTTATCATGAAAAATATGGAAAAACTGATTATTTTATTGTCCGTACTGCAGGTGCAAACGCTACCATATGACGTCATTGCAATGCATTAGTTTCCATATATGAAAATCCCCCTCCTAGCAGCAAAAACACACTTATATATTTATATCTCAGCAGGTTAGTCCTCACATTTCTGCTGTGTCAGTTTGCAAGGTGCCAGCCTGCCTTGCAACAATACCAGGCAGCCAATCAGAAGAATAGTTAAGGTCATAGTTTGGCATATTAACAAATAAGCTTCTCTAAACTAAGGTATAAAGAGTGGATGGAGAATGCGCATTCATAATTTGAAAACGTAAAAAGTCACCACTTTATTGGCACAGCACAGCAGTGATCCACATTTGTACCATCCATGGCATTGCACGCACATTAGTGAGCAATTACAGCACCTATACACACACACACACACACCTCAGCACCCAGGGGGCTCAGTGCCTTGCTCAAGGACACCTCAATGTTAACCTGAAGTCATGGAACTTGTGTGTTAAGAGGGGGTTGGCTTCCTCTAGCTAAATAAGTAGATAAGTAGAAATCGAGAGAGCAAGTGTGCTCAATCTATGAATATTATATAAGCATTCATAGAAATGAACAAATAACAATGTCAAAAACAATGTTACATAAAAAGTTACATTTTGTTTTGTTGTCTTTCTGGTCCCAAGCCAGCTTGCCTATCCTTTAGGCCTTGGCTGCCACTGTAGCCATGTAGCCCATTGTTTTTAAATGCAGCAAAAATGAGGAGTGGCTGAAAATGTGGCTTACATTAACAAATTACACATGTTTTGGGGAATACAAGCACAAAACAATAAGGTTTCTGCAAAAATGCAGTGGAAAAGCAAAATGTACAAAATAGGCCATCTGACTGAGTCTAACACCAGATCTCCATGTTCTTCATCTGTTTCCTCCAGGCAGTGTACAACCTGGCAAATGTGGCATGCAAGTGCCATGGTGTATCGGGCTCTTGCAGCCTGAAGACGTGCTGGCTGCAGCTGGCTGACTTTCGTCGCGTGGGTGAGTTCCTCAAGGAGAAGTATGACAGTGCTGCCGCCATGCGCATCAACCGGCGTGGCAAGCTGGAGCAGGTCAACAACCGATTCAACCCTCCTACGAGCGAGGACCTGGTGTACATCGACCAAAGCCCAGACTACTGCTTACGCAACGAGAGCACAGGCTCGCTGGGGACCCAGGGCCGCCTCTGCAACAAGACCTCGGAGGGAATGGACGGCTGTGAGCTAATGTGCTGCGGCCGCGGCTATGACCAGTTCAAGACCTACAAGCACGAGCGCTGCCACTGCAAGTTCCACTGGTGCTGCTACGTGAAGTGCAAGCGCTGCACATCGTTGGTGGACCAGTTTGTCTGCAAGTAGCCCCAGAGGCCCTCGGGGCCCTAGGGATGCACTAAACAAGGAGTTGGTGGGGGGAGGGGGGCAGGACCTTCTTGGGCTCAGAAAAAAGGACTGAGCAAAATGTATGAAGACTGTGATAATAAATATTAAGAAATTTTAAGTATGTAATTATGTATAAGCGTGTGGTGAATGGTAATTTAATGAAGTTCACTCGAAAAGCTAGAATTTCGAGAAAGGTCAGAGGAGTGTAAATGTGCTGGTGTTGTTCCACCTCTTTTGCCTAACATGTGCTCAGCTCAGCTGATCAGTTTGAAACTCTGCTCTTGATGATTCTTCTCTTGAGAAACAGGAGATGACCTTTCGAACTCATTGCTCTAATAGCACGTGCTGCCCTGCCTGCTGCCCTCCTGTGGACTCTCTCCACCTCTCCTGTATTAGAGCTCTTAAAATCCTCACGCCGCACAGTGACCTCGGATGAGCACAGTGGAATTTGGAACTATGGGATGTTCAATGATGTCATGTTGACCTGTGAAACGTGTTGCTACGCCTCTCGAGGTCCAAGAATGATTCCTCCCAGAGCCACGGAGATCTTCTCGATCAGCAGGAATTTCAGAAAGAGATTCGTGCCAGAACACAGTGTGTCAAGTGTGTTGGGGACTGTTCTCCTGAGAGCTTCAGCTTTGAGAAACCTCTTGTTTACTCTTAATGATATTAAATAGCCACCAGGCTTCTGGGCATGATGTAAAGAAGCTTTCAGCTTGGCTCAGTTTTAGCTGGTATGAGTCTATCAGGGTCTTCCTCGCATCAGATCAAGGAATTCCATTTCACCCTGGGCTGACGTCCAATGAATGTCATGTTGATTTTTAACAGACAACTGTGATAGCTCAGTTCACTGAGCATCACAGAAATGAATGTGAGTCTGATCATAATGAAAAGAAGTGGGATGAAAGAGACGAGGCTATACAGGACTAAAGGACTGCAAAATACTATTGTAGTCAAGCAATAGTTGTTCAGATTATATTTTATTAATTGCTTCTCATGTTATACATCATATGTATTGTTCTGAATATTATTTTTTGATACAGAGGCTTCTACTGTTGAGTTCTATTTTAGCAGAGGTGATGGATGGAATGGGTTCTATTCTTGTCAGTGTCTCCCGTTGTCAGGCCAAAGATTTTAGACATGGTCGGTCAGTGAGTTGTGAGAAAGAATATTAAACATGTAAATAACAGTCTATGTATGAAAATAACACATCATGATTACAATTTCCATGACTTCACATGTTACTCAAATTTGTGTGCTGCCCTATGACCATATGCTTGTTGTGTATATGTATTTTCCCATCATTCAAACCAGTAATATTAAAAATATTAATAGTGATTATTACATATGTGCTGTATAAAGGTATGTTGTATTTCTTTAAGATAGTGTGAGTCTGTATTGAGTCTCATGAGCATAAACACAACATTAGCACCACTTGCCTAATGTTGAAAAGCCCCCTTGAGTAGGTCGTCACAACAGATCTGAGCATTCAAGGCATGGACTCCACAAGACCTCTGAAGGCAGGTCCTGGAAATGTAGACAATCCTGGAATTCTAGAACATTATAGAAAATGACTGTAAAAGGGGTAAACGTTGATATTTGAATTCAACGACAGCACAACCACACCCCTCATGTAAATGCTCCTTCAGAAGCTCTGCCGCAGAACTTCTTCAGCTGTTTCTCTGCCATCTCTACTTGTGTGTACAACACGGTTTCTCCCACATGCCCCCTCCCTCCTTTTCCACCTGTGCACGAGCAGGAATGCAGCCCCACCAGACGTTTTTCCAGTGTTCCAGCTAGTGGATGGGGAGGAAACATTTACCGCATTTTACCAAAAGTGTCATGAATTGAAATCATGCACATTTATTTAAGTCCTGTAAATTGTGTGGTGGATGGATCACACCAGTGAGCCATAGATGCCATGATCCTGTTTTCAGTTCACTTTTAATAAGTACTGACCACCACTGAAAATCCCCACTCACAGCCCAAATAAGGAGATATTCATATTTTTATTCCCATTTACACAGATTGACTAAAACTATATATATATATACAAACATAAGATATAATCACAGTAAAGGTTCCACAGTTCTCAACACATGCTTAAAAAGGAATTGAACAGTCTTTTTTATGAATTATGCAGAATTCAACACCACTTGATGTAAACAAAGTGACTGTGTGACTGGACTGATGTGAAATGTATCATTTTAAAGCAATATCTTTAAAGGGGCAGTGATGAGAATCAAGGGTCACAATGTCTACAACTCAAATAGCATTTTATTTACTATTTGAACCCATCTGTAAACATCTGTGTCTTCAGAGTTTTATATTCAGTGTTCATGATTCTAAAATTGACGTGTCTCTGTCAACTAAACTATGTATCAGGCCCCAGAAAACACTGGGAACAGTTTTCTGTAAGTGATACACTGTATGGCAAAATATTTGTGGACACCCTTTCTAATGAATGCATTCATCTACTTTAAGCAGCTTGTCTAGACCCCATAAATTAGACTGAGATGTGGAGCAGTTGAACATCATCCAACATCCTGACCTCACCAATTCTCTTGCCACTGAATGGATTCAGATCTTCACAGCAATGCTCTAAAATGTAGAAGAAAGACTTCCCTGGACAGTATAGACTTTTCTGCAGGACAAATGTGTTTTAATGCAATAAGCAATGAATAAGCAGTACTTTTGTAGCATAGCTGTTAAGAGATAATAAACTCTTCAGGCATCTGCTTCTTATCACCACCACTGCACACAATTCTGACTCAAGAATCAGCATTCCACTTCAGATGATTAAACCATTTGTTACAGACATTTTTTTAAAAATGAGTATAATCAGTAGAAATATATTGGACCTGGGAAACCTCTGTAACACACATATTTATGCTTTTAAACCATTATTCATAATCTGTCTCTCTTCAATATTATGTCTTTTGTTGTTGTTGTTTTTTTTTAGTAAGCCAGCAGGACAAAGCCATAATCAGCTCATCTCTGTGTGCATGTTTTTCTTATCTTGCCTTGGCCCTGTTAAGCCCTGATGAAAATGCTGCTGAAGATGATGGTGAATATAATCTGACAGTGTAAAGAGTGTTGAAGTGTATTCCAGTGAAGAGAATTATTCTAGCTACTTAAAATGTACTGGTGTGAAGCAGTGTCTTAAGAATGTGAGGCGTGACCATGACAGGTAGAGAAACATTGTGTAAGTCTGTGGATAGATGTGCCTGAAGAGAAGAATACATTCACACATTCCCACCATTCAAGAAACCTCACCCTACCCCAGACACAATTCAGTTTCAAGCTGAACCGTTTGCTGTTAACACCCTGTTCTTTGTTAACTAGACTTAATTGGTTTCACTCCAGTTGCCGTATCCTTGTGTACTCTGCAGCTTATTCTACAGTTGTGCTTTGGAAGTGTACATTTATGAGGTTATACTTATATAGTGCTGTTCTAGATACCCAAGGACACTTTACAATCGGCACTGTTCACAAACATGCTCAGCACGCAACCAACACACTCCTGTGAGAAGCGGCAGCCAATCCTGCACAGCGTACTCTCTTCCGGAAATGACCGTCCACCAGGAAGACTGCATCCAATGCCAATCCATATCTGGGCATACAGAAATCCTTACCTACACACTCATTCACCAGTGGATTTTAGAGTAGCCAATTCACCTGATATGCATATTTTTGGAATGTGGGAGGAAACCCACCCAGACACGGGAGAACATAGAAACTCCAGTCAGGTGTGGCCTTGAAAGCAAGACCCGCAGCATTGGGAAGCAAATGTGCTAACTGTGCAATGCCATGCAAAATTATACATGCAGGACAATTATTATACGTGCACACACACAGACACACACACACAAAATGAATGAATTAATGTATTGAATGTATTCACTGGTGCTGTTACAATTCCAAGAAAGGCAAGGTGTCTTAAGTTTGTGTTGGTAATCATGACTGTAAACTGACACCCTCAAACATGACAGAAGTTTGCAGATGACTACATGGACAAAGAAAAATCCGCTTGGAGATTTTTATAGTCAGGTGAGCCAAATTCTTCAGCATAATCTCAAATTTGCTTACAGGACAATGAAAACACAGTAAAGGTGGTTGTGAAACGGATAAAGCAAGTCAAAGTTTTAGAATGGAATTCTGCCAAAAGCTTGTTGATAGCTACCAAAAGCAATTCTACTTGTACCTGTGCTGTTTATTTTTTATTTGTGTAGGTAATTTTGACACTGTATTGATTGCACACTGTATGTTGCACTCATTCTGCGGCCAAAGTTTGAAATAATCATTGAAAGCCCGATACTGCCATGACATTCACGAGTATCATGAGTGCGCATAAGCTTCCGAACTGTGTGGCACAGAAAAACATGGTGACATTTGGCCAAACACTGCATTCACAATATTCCAGCAATATCGTACCAAGCCTGTATCATAGACAAACCATTTTTTGTTATTTTTAATGAATAAAGCATTATTCGAATAACACAAGAGTGCATATTAAAATGATCCAAAATACTCTGCTTTGAATTGTTTTTGTAATGTCACATAACACAGCAATTACATTCTTATTTAGCCTACATTAGAATTACACTGACCCACTTATGGATGCCCACCAGGGTCAGTGATAGGACCCAGAGGGGTTAAACATGGGCCCCATCTAGGTAGTCAACTGCACACTTAAATATCAAGTTGTGCAACAATGGGGCCTATTTGGAAAGCCTGGGCTCAGTAACAACACATGTAAAAACCCTCTCCAATAACCATCTGGAACTCACCCAACCCAGGTTTCACCTATATGACACCCATGTGAAACCCACATAAGCATACTGGTCATGTAAATATGTAATTTAATAAATATTAAAAGAACAGTAACATAGTTACTGTAAACTGTAAAGACATGTTATAGTGATATGAAATTTTAAACATTACTTAATCTGTGCAGAGACCAAGAGTGAGAGCCTTAAAGACCATCCGCCACCTCCACAGCATCTTTCCCCAGGCCATCATCCTCCATAACAAGAAACCATCTCACATCCCTCTGCTTTAAACTGCTGCATCTGCACATAAACTGTATTCACTACACCACTATCCTCCATAAGAGACACTTTACAGTAGTCAGAGCACAAACACACTTTGACTTTCTGTTGCAGTTTACATACTTATAAATTATGCTTTCATTTAACTTGTATTTGTGGCTTAATGGTACCACCTGCATTGCATTTATTGGATGTCTGCTTGTGTACACGTTTTATTTTTATATTTTGTGTTTATATATAGTCTTTTCTATGGTTCTAGATAGATAGATGACTTTTATTGATGAAATTATGGTTTTTATTTTTTTAATTGATGAAATGATGGTTTTTGTTGGTGACATTGTGTTTTTATGAGTGAGATTATGCTTTTTATTGATGAAATTATGGTTTTTATTGATGAAACTATGGTTTTATTAATTTAAAATGTTTTTAATTGATTAAATTATGGTTTCTATTGATTAAATGATGGTTTTATTGTTGCAATGATGTTTTCTATTGATGAAATTGTGTTTTTTATTGATGAAATGATGGTTTTTAATGATGAAACAATGTTTTTTATTGACAAAAATATGATTTGTTCGGTGAAATGATGTTTGTATTGAAATGATTGGTGAAACAATGGTTCTTATTAATTAAATGGTCGTTTTTAATTATTAAATTATGGTTTTTATTGGTGAAATTGTGTTTTTCGTTCATAAAATTATATTTACTATTGATTAAATAATAGTTTTATTGGTGAAATAATGTTTTTTATTGGTGACATGATGGTTTTTAATGATTAAATGATGGTTTTATTGATTACATGATGGTTTTATTGATTACATGATGGTTTTATTGATTACATGATGGTTTTTATAGGTAAAATTGTTTTTAATGATTAAATTATGTATTCTATTGATTAAATAATGCTTTCAATTGATTCAATAATGGTTTTATTCGTGAAATTGTGGTTTTTATTGATGAAATGATGTTTTCTGTTGATTAAATGATGGTGTGTATTGATGAAACGATGGTTTTTATTGGTGTCAAAAAGACAAAAACAACCACGGAGACTACAAACCCCATGATGCCTTGCTCTCTGGGGCTGCGCTGTGATTGGTCAGGAGGCCCTCACGCGAGGGGCGTCGCGCAGAACCCGACGACATCGACAGCTCCAGCTGGTGGAGGCGAGTCAGACCGAGTCAGTCCGAGTCAGCCCGAGCGGAGGAAGGAGAAGAAGTGAGATCGAGTCAGAGCAACTCCGCGGGTAAGAGCTGTGACGGTAAACCTGCCTTTAACTTCGTGTGACTTTAGAGAGTCAGCAGCTGCTTCCGAGTAAGGGGAACAGTTTGGAGAAGTGAGGCAGCTCCGGACACTTTTCTCTTGACACAGATCGGCTCGCCGGCCTCTAAACTTGTGTTTATTGTGGAGTCCAAAGCTGTTGAGATCGCTGAGGCAGCAGTGAGAGTCAGAGTCATTTAAGGTGGACTTGCCTGTGTACGACCTTAAGTCACTTTCCTCACTTTAACAGAGTCCGGGGCGTCTTAATCAACACTGAGGGGTTTGCTGCCTCCCTCGGAGAAGTGTGGGGCTGTAGAACCGAGTGGGAACCTCCTGAGACACGGGACTGCCTCGGACACTGTCCTCGCTGTCTCTGGATGGAGGACGAGCTAAGCTGCTACAGCTAACCGGACTGTAAACAAACCCGCGCGCGCCGCCGGCGCGGTTGCTAAGAGCTTGGGGAGCGCGCGTGACCTGACAGCTGGGCTACCCGGACTTGTCCCGCTGTCCCGCCGGGGACCCCAGGTCGTTAGAAAAGCGTCCCTGTTTCTTTGTTCTTGCTTCTGCTGATGTTCGCCGAGCTGTCATCTCAACACCAGGGGTATTTTGGACCAGGCACGTCAGAATAATCGGCGATTAATCGGCAATTAGCAACCGATTAATCAACGATAATTCGAGAGGTTCGTCGAAACCAACACCCAGAACCTCGACCCCATGTAAACTTGCCCATGGCGATTGTTTTGCCTCTTTGTTTTTCATACTTTTTAACGATAATAATATTAATAATAATAATAATTATCCTGCCCCAATGTTATTGTTCAGGTACTGTCCCCTTAAAAACACACTGTTGCAGGTTTAGTGACCCTGCTGTGTCCAGTCCCCCATGTGGAGGAAAACTCAAGCCCGGAGCAAGTCGGGTTGTTTGGACACACCTTGGCTTTAGTGAAAACAAACACGGAACAAACGTTTATTAATCGTAATCCAGGTACATTGTTCAGTTAATCGGGATCTTGATTTGAGGTCACATCCCCCATGTACTCAGATCGTTTCTCATAAGTAGTTGTTAGGATTGGTTGTCTTGTTAAGCTGCTATGGAGCTGCATAACTAAGGTTGTTGTTTCTGGCTCAGGCATACAAGGTTAAAAAATACTAGTATTCAGATGGTACAACAATGGTACACTAAGACTTCAGAGTAGGCCTCTTGGGCTCCCAACTGTTCTGCCGCTGTCAGAAGCAGTGCTGGAACACCACTTCAGATTAGGGAAAAGACAGAAGTCACATTGAGCCATGTGAGGAGAGTAGGGAGTCTGAGGAAGTGCAGTGTGTTTGGCCAGGAAAAACTATCAAATGAAGAATGAACAGGTGCGTTATTGTTGTGGAGCTGGCCGTTGTCAGATTGTGTACACTTGGGAATCACCAAGCTTTACAACAAAGTTAATGTAGTAGTGTTGTTCAAGTTCGTCATTTTGTCAAAAACGAAAATCTGACGGCGCTCACTTACACTTCCTTAGTCTTCAGCCGACTGTTAGGTTCTGCAGGTAGGGAAAAATTCAATTCATTTTTTGGGCACACCTCATATACCTCGAATAGAAATGTTTTGTTCATTTAAAAACACACAACCAATTGGCAATATTGCTATACTCGTAGGGAATGTGTTTTTTTTATTTTTTATTATGAACAAAGTATTTTGGTTCATAAAATATATTTTAATAGTGTTGGATATAAGAGACAGTGGACTCCAACAGAAGCAGGTTACACTCTTTTCAATACCCTTGATTTTAGAATGAATATTTTGTCCATATAGAACATGTTGTAATTAGTGGATATGATTTTAATATCAGTATCGAAAGATGTAATCGATAAAACTTTCAGTAAGTGTGCCCAAACCTTTGACTGGTACTGGTCCTGGTACTGCTGAAACAATGTTGGCACAAGAATGAAGCAGCTGCTCATAAGAGCCTTTTATTTTCCCACTATTTGCATTTAATTTTAAAGTTGGAATTAAACCCCAGTTAAAATGCTAATTGAGGTTCCAGTGCATGTTTCCTACTCTGTCCATGTGGACATGCTCAACCTGCATACAGACTCTGACTCATCAGCAAGAGTGGGCATGGCTAATGACATCACTGACCCAAATATTGGGTCATAGAGAACATTTCAGAATAAATGTCCTGAGAAGGGATAGCACCAATTGATACATAATAAATATAAACCAAAGTGACTTTCAGGTTGTTTTAGTTGTTGGCGAACATATTTTTATAAATATCTTTTTTTTTTCAATCTAATCATTATAAATAATTAATCAAAACAATTGTATTTTTAGCTGTGGATCAGTTCCCAACATTTTATTTCTAACAGACTGTAAAATGGTAAAAATATCAAATTCATACAAATATTCAAATATCAATATATCAAATGGACACAAATTTGAGATGCCTAGCATCTGGCATGTATGTCATATAAATACTTTTAAAATTTTTGGAGAATAAAAATGTCAATATACAAAACCATCCCTCAAAAGGGGCCAATCTTGGCCATTTAGAAGTAATGTCTAGTGCCCCTCATTTCCTTAGCCAATCAATTTGAGTAAATTGGGCATTCTATGGGAGTCCTCCAATCAATTGGTGAAGACAGAGAAAGGAGAATTGAATCCCAATATTTAGACCGGTTGATGGTAGCAAACTCACTATTAATAATTCAACTAATTTCCAAAGAAACAGTGGCTTTTGGACTTATGGTGGCAGAAACCTGGCAGAAGAGATTTTAAGGTTTGCCCAGTAAGACAGCACATTCAGCATTTTCAGATTGTACTAATCTCAAGTTACCAATCTTACAAATGCTCATAAAGATTGAAACCATGATGTGCTCAGAGTCTCTTTCACTGATCTTATCTCATACAATCTTTGACATAATGACGCTACATTCTTGAAGGTACATTTCAGCCTGTTAGAAACGTCTCTCGTTAGTCATACATGTTTGGTTATCATAGCTTTCTTATCAGCTTATAGACTATAAAATAAAAGTTTATGAGTCATGCCTGACTCATTCACCTCAAATATCCATCTCAACTCTACACTCATGGCAGTGCTAATTTATTCCAAGTTATTTGATCAACATTTCAACCATATTTGAGGTGACATCACATTTTGTTTGCTCTGCCAAGAAACGTGCGACTGCTTTGTTCCACAAAGCTGCATGCCCCCATATAGCCTAAGCATCTTAGACTTGGACCCTTGCCATTTCATGACGTCTTCTCTCTGTACGACTGCCCAACTCGTGAGGGACAGGTGAGCTCTTAATAGGGATTGGCTTTTTTCTTTGACGTTAAGAGTGTTTCTTGATTTGGCGTGTCCTTAGCTGACAAGAAAAACGTGCATTATACAGGTCATTTTAAGTGTAGGTAGGGCTGGCTGTTATTGATACCGGGATATAAACTGAGCACAATGTGGGCTGAGGGGATGTTGTTTATATCGAGTTTTTAAATAATGTTTTGTTTGAATCTTGCAGAAACCTTTTTTCTACTTGCTCGGCTCAGTCACTGTCTCTCAGCCGTCGCAGAATACAGCTCCTCTACTCTGCTCCGCTCCTATTGTGTGGGGCATAAAGTGTGTATAAAGAATAAATTATTAATGTCCAGTATGTTTTAAATAGAGAACAAAATCCTACATTTTCATATCATATATTGTGTTGTAGATTGTATGTCGCCATTATTTATATATATATATATATATATATATATATATATATATATATATATATATATATATGGATTGATTTTACATTATATTAATTTATAAAATAAATTTTTTTGTCCATATTTCCTGCCCTAACTGTAGGTGAGGATATCTGTGGGTTCTTTCTTTTTCTTTTTTTTTAACGTAAGCAGGATGTGCTTGTCAAAATTTGAAACGGAAATGCACAGATGTTAAGATAAAGGGTTTTTTTCACAGAAATGTGAGTGCCATCATCATTTTTTTCAGCCTAAAGTCAGTTACCGTACATGGAAAACTTATAAAAACTAGTTTTGGGCAGAGAGAACGAGTCGAGCTCTAAGTGGATTGGTTCTGTTTTTGTTCTTCTTTCTCTTTCGTTTTTCACCCCCAAACCAAAGTAGTGTTTGATAGATGTGGCATACTATGTCACTGTCAAGGAACACTTGATTGGCTCACAGTGCAAACCCTCATATCCCACAGGCCATAACTCTGCATGTGGGCCAGTGTTGTGCAGGACTGTTGTGTACTGGGGAGCTGTTTGGTGGTCCATATCATTTAGCTCACGTCAGTTTCTGATTACCTTGGCAATTTCCTCAACCCATTATCGGGAGCCAACCATGCAGGTAAAAAGCTCATATTGACCTTGGCTACGCACATGAGTGTTGGACATGCATCAGAACAAATGGAGCATTAGACAAACTGGAAGGACAGGGGGTACTCAAGGAGTGAAGGACAAGTTAATCTGATTGTGGCTCTTCGCTGCGGAGAGCGTGTGTGTGTGTACATTTATGTACTGAGTAAGAATGAAACATGACTGGTTATTTATGATGACCAAATGTACAGGTCAGTATATTGTAATTGACATGATTCAAGCTTAACGTGGATTGGGACAAGATTTGCTATCACCAATTTGGTTTTACTGTAAAAGGATTTGCATTCAGTCATACACAGAATTCTCAGCAGGCTGTAATTGATTAGTGACGCAGAACTAAATTTCATAAGTGGGCGTTTCAATCAGAATCGTTTTGCTGTAAACCATAGTCCATTTTGGGAAGTATGTCATGCTTGCGTAACTGGGAGCTGTGCACGGATAGTGGCGACAGATATAATGTGAGGTGAAGAGATCCGCGAAATGATAATGTGTTGCACTGTGAATGTCAGAATGAAAATAATAAATTGCCTTCAAATGTATAGAATACCATCACTGAGACGCCCAGTGTCTACAGCGTTCATTTCATATCCACTAACTGTATTAGGCGTAATTAGCCCAACATTAGACTTACAGCATGAAATAATATTTATACCAAAAACTCGACATATTTTACAGAAGGAGCAGCAGATCTTTTAGTGATGTTCACTGTTTTACATGCTTTATAAAGAGTTGGCACTAACCGAACCATGCATGTGAAGTTCACCATCCATGGATAGCTGTGTGGCTTGTTGATAACAGCCCACGTCTTGTATAACCGTTGTACTGTGTGTGCTTGTCACTGGCCACTCAGTTTAGTCCTTAGTCCACTGAGGTGACCATGAGTACTGGTCAGGAAACCTCACCTATTGCTAGGAGTTAGGACGGTCTGTCTTTTACTGGCAAGCTGGTAAAATAACTAGGAAAGGTGTCCGGATGATCCAAATACCCATTTTCCTACATTTGACACCACTTGAACCTTGAGTTTCTATCTGTCTATTGGCAAGTTAGAAACCTGAGCCATGCTTAGTGGCGTCTGACTACGGCACATGTCCCTAACACGAAAGATTGAAACTTAACCACAACTTACTGAAAAACAAGTGACAGACTAGCTTTATACATTTGGTTTACGATTGAGCTATTTGTTTTAATCCCAGGACCTGTTTTTAATATCCCATAGCCAATTTCAGCTTTGTTTTGAGAATTTTTAACATAACCTACATAAACCTGGTGAATGTTCTGGCTGTAAGCTTTGATGTAAAGCTGTGGTGTAGCTTGTTTTATAACCTTATAATAGGTTTATAACCTAAACCTCGCCAAATCAGATGTTCCGCTTTTTAGAGACTAAGCATTTTAAAGCACTTTGCTGCTGTGGATTAGAAAGAGCTTAGTCCACTATTGTTTCTGAGTTTGAAAACGGAAGTACGCCGGGTCTGCTGCTTAAGTCAGTGCTGTTTGTTTCGATCCCTGGCTGCTCTGATGACTCATCTAATCAACTTCACTCCAGCTAATAAAGCAATGGAACGACCCTTAAGATGACGTCTGGGATTCCCCCCAAGGGGAAATGACGAGGCCTAGTGGACGAGGGCTTGTTAAATCCGGTAATGAAATGGGTGGCTGGTCCTCGAATCTGCTCAGCCTTTGATGCACAGTTGGTACTCTCCCTCTATTGCCACTTTTTAACGCATTATGCAATTATCACTGTTTTTATCTCTCATACTGGTACCCGTTTGGGTTACATGTCCGTGCTCCTCAGGCTTGAATATGGAGACTCGTGCAGCACTTCCACAACAATGCAATATGAGTTGGACACAGCGTGAACAGTCCAACCAGTGCCACTCCTGTCACATTAAAACAGTTAAATCTTGTGCAATACCCCTCTCACTTCTACAGTGGTAATGTTTCATGTCGTCCTCTAGCAGAGAGGCTTGCTCCACTTGCACACCCAGTCAGTGCAGTGCTGTTGATTGTTAACAGCAGGTCTTATGACCGACTGAGAGGAAGGACAAAGCCCTTTAGTGAGTGCAGGGTCCTCTAACCCCCTCACTCCGTCTCTCAGCCCAGTCACATGGCATACACACCCAGGACTGGCTCCAACATCTACTTATGTTTGGTCTCACCCATTCTCTAGTTTGTTTTGTTTACTGATTTCCCCCCCAAACAGGAAAGGTCAGATGTTCAGCCTAATATTTATGCAACCGTTCGGGACATCGTCCACTTGCACCAGCGAGTCACACGGAGAATATTTCTGGTCTTTTGGGACTTTCTGAACACAATAGGATGTTTGTTTCACATCACTTTGATTCATTTCACCCATTTACACCCTGAATGGATGTGAAAGACACTACGAGTGCTGGCTAGATACTAAGTGCCAAATTAGGCTATTAGCTCAGCTGAAATAGTTTTGTCTTCAGCTCCCCTACTGCTTTGATTTCATTTCATTAAGCAGTTCACGGAAATATTTGCTGCGCATAATGGTTTGCTTTACTTGCATGCGTTAGTCATACTCGTGATGTACTGATAAAGCCGTCCAAATCATTTTACGTGCTTGGACAATAAATTAAAGCATCTGCCAAATATTCCAGTGCCACAGTATGATCCAGTAAATCTTTTTCTCCTTGAATGATAATTGGAAATTGGTCGGTCATTTTCAAGATTTTTCAATTACATTAAAAGTCCTCTGGGTCAGTCTGGGAAAGTTTTAGGAAGGAATTCAGAGGAACATTCATTAGAGCTAAAGTGGTGCTTGTTACACTGATGGCGGCTGATGCAACTCATAGGGAACGTAACTGTAATCTGCTAGGGCTGAGCGATGACTCCTTTGAAACATGCATGTCCAAATGTACATTAGCTCAAATTGTGGGCAGCACACCAGAGAGATACAACACCCTTCCTTTCAAGACTAACAGCAGATTGGTCCTGACATACATTTCTCTCTCTCCATCTGTGTGGTTGTGTTTGGGAGACCTTTATTTCTCTCTTTCATCGCATGCCACTTTTATACATTTTATGGTGCCCGAGAGTGCATTAATTACCTATTACAAATTCTTTGATGTGTATAGATAGTATGTTTGTGACTGCGGGTGGAGCGAAAAATGACCAGGTGTACCCATCTGTTTACTACTCTGCTCTGTTGTCTGAATTGAGGGTGAATTTCGAAGCACATTTTTTCCTTGTATTTGACCAGCTCTGCCTTTATCGGCCTGTTTATGGCACCACAGTGGCTCACAGTATGAATGAATGAAGCTACACTTGCATAGTACCTTTTGTAGATGCCCAAGGACGCTTTACAATAAACACTTTTCACAGTTACACTCCACATTGGTGAGTAAGAAGCAGCCAGTCACACTCAACGTACTCTCTACCAGAACTGACTGTCCACCTGGAGGACTACATCACCCAGGACAGAGTACCAGTCCATATCAGTGCATGTAGACATAGATTCACTCACATACACACTCATTTACACACCAAGGCAATTTAGAGTAGCCGATCTATGTGACCTTCTTGGAATGTGTGAGGAAACCCCTTGCTGGGTTTTCACTACTGCAGGGGGAGGCAATCCTGGTCCTGCACAGTTTAGTGATTTACCTGCTTTAACAGACTCGCTAAACCTGGTTGAATCATGTGTGCTGGAATATGAAAAACACAAAACTGTGCAAGGACTGGAATTCCTATACTGGCACTAGTGGTTTAGATGGGTATGAATAAAAACGACAGAATTGGCTCAGTTTGTGTCTCTGTTTTAGCTGTTTTGCTTTGGACATTGTTGATTAATTCATTGTACCAGACCTTATTAATTTATTCAACTGAGCCATGTTCACGTTACAGTTTCCCATTTTCCTTTCAGCACTTTTAAAGTGTTGTTTAACAGGGATGTGTTATGATTTTTGTTTGTTTTGTTTTTGTTTTTGAGGCAAGTTGCACAATTAAAAGGGGTAATAAACCAGTTAACACCAGTTATCATCCGTGTGCATTGGGGGTGTGCTGACCATGAATTTTTGCTGCTAATTGTGATTAGCTCACAGCCGAGCCTGAAGCCCTCAGACTGAAGCTCTCCAGCATGTTTAGAGAGTAACTACATGAAGCTATTTCTATGTAAATGTAGGCGAACAAAAATCCCCACATTCCTATGAAACTATTTCATGATTAGTACTAAGATTATTTAGGCCAGCCACGGTTAGTTGGTGTAATCGACAGTGTCAACGCTGAAAATACGCCACCAATAAAAGTTGACGCATCCTTTTAACTTTCTTTTTGATTTCTAAAAGACTTCAACTCAAATAATAAACGCTTTCCCTTAATATCAGTGCATTCCTGCATGCAAAAGGTCCTTTTCAACTTGTCAGCTCCATTTAGCCCTGCTGTGGTTATGGTGACAGCTCTGGAGTCCAACTCAAAATTTCCCTTTTTGTCCACTGAAATTTATTTAATCTGCGTGTTGCTACACACAGTTTAGCCACCAATCTCAGTGACTTGATGATAAACTGCATAGATTGATCCTGCATAGATTTTCACGTAGGCAGTTCTTAATTGAATTTGACCAGTCAACTGAGAAGACCAAGTAAATAACATGCATGCTCAGCAAACAATGCCATGTTCAGAGAAAAGAGGTTCGGTCGTGTTGGTCGTTTATTGACTTTACAGATCTGCATTTGTAATTTCTCTGCCTGCTCTCAGTAGTGACAGACTTCCACTGAGTGTACAGTAAAGTGTAATTCACAAATCACCATAAAAATGCATTAAAAGTAGAGTTTTGCCACCCATCAGCATATTTCCATCAAACCAAGCTTTTTCAAATAACACTGTACATAATAACACCATGGAGCGCTGTAGCAAAAGCTGTGTTTCAAATTTCCATCTCTGATTTTATGCTTGTCATAAATTCTATACAGTTTTATGCATGCCGTAAATTTGCTGGCTTCCCTGATGGCTTCATAGTCTACTGATCAGGACATTCTGTTCATTTTATTCAATTTTCTCCATCAAAGTCATTCAGTCAGAGATCTTATCTCTCAACTGTTTGAGAACTTTCCACTTGGAGCACCTGCATCCTTTTCTCCACCTGGGTTTATTTTCTGCATCCCAAAACACACACTTTTACACTTGACTTACTGCGCTAATGAATGTACCTTTATTGGTGGCGCATGATGAGTGTGATTGTTTGCAGTTTTGGGTGAAGCTGTTCCGTGTGTTCATATGAACCAGATCTGCAACTATTGGCTGTTTTTCTATTGATTAATCTAACAGCTGTTTTATTGATTAGTCAGCTAATCTAAATAACTATTTTTTTCTCTATAAAAATCAAGCTTTAGAGCAGAAATTTTACTGGAAACTGGAAACTCAGACCTGACATGCACTAAACAGAGGGCATTATTACAGTCAGTAGTTCAGCTGCAGAAGAAATCAAGGTTTCTATTTAACAGTTTACTGATCCCAGTTATTAAGCTCATTTCTTTGTGTAGGGGATGCCATACATACAATAGATCAGGTTTTAATATCACAGCAGAAATAAAATATGTCGCACAAACAAAGAAACGGAGCATAAAATGTGAAACGCAAAGGAAAAGCCGTGCTAAAATATTTATCTTAAAAAGTACCACACGTTCTCTTCTTTGTTTGCAAGAAGTGATTACTTTTGCAGCCGGCTGAAACCTTATTTTTCTGATGGGTTTTATTTTCTTGTCACCATTAGACCTGAATCTGACTCGATAAGCTTACATAGTTAAACGTTTTGATGTGTTAAAATGTTAAGCATTGCTTGGATGGAGATCTAGGTACTGACTCCTCTTTAATCAGTCGCTGAGAGGAAACTGGGAGAATTAATGCTCCAAATTACAACAGGAGTCAAGTGCATTCCTCAGTTTAAACACAAAGACCACGTCTCACAGACACTGCCCACCATTTGATCACTTTTTTAACCACACTCATGCTTCCACCCCCTGTTTAATCTTCTGACCGTCCTGTCTGAGCCCTGAAAGGTCGTGATGTTTCCGCTTCGGTGGAATCTGGCCTTTTTGCTTGTGGAGTGAGGGGAACTGTTTGTTCTTGTTATGGTTGAGAGAGGCCATCCCTCAGGCTGTTCTTCAGGTTCTTGCACTGCTAAGTAGCTGTATGGAACCTGCTGAGCTTTGGGATCTGGGATTCTTCCCAGCAGTCCACTGCAACCACTTCAAAACTCTGCAAAAAGCTGTCAGATAGAGTTGGTCCCCTTTTGCAAAAATCAGCTGTCCTAATGAGGTATGGACTTAGACCTTTGACGGTATGCTTTGGCATTTGGCACCAAGATATCAGTAGAAGGACCCAAGGTGTCCCAGCAGAGCATTCCGCAAAGCATCACATTGCTGGCATACTTTCTTTCCATGTAACATCCAGGTGCTGTGATTTCATCATCCAATAAGGCCTTTTCCCCTCATTGTATTTTTGCACATCATATATAATCCATAAAAATATATTGGTACATCACTTTTTTATGTCCAGATCATCCAGCCCTAAATGATGGCTGATTGTTGTGGTGGAACATCCAGCTTTGGTGTCCCCTTAGCTGTGTCCAAGCCAGGATAATAGCCACCTTCTAGGGGTGCGTCAACAGTCCAGCTTGGAACCTTTGTTCCAGACATAATGATATCAGAGACCAAATGTAATACATACTGCAGATCATGTACTGAGTGATGGAACGAAGAAGCTGAATCTGACGAATGCTTTGTGAACACAGCTGTGGCCATGCTTTGGATCTAAAATGAGAGTAAATCTCTAGTGTCTTTGAGGAGATGGAAGAAGCCAGTCTTGCAGCTGTGGCTATACATCTGCATTCCACAGCAGTAATGTCTCCGTTGATAGCAGGGTTTCACATTTTAAAGTCTGAGTCTTTCAGAGGTCTTCAGAAACCATATGCCCATTTAGCAAGCGTTTCAGATGTGGTAAGCCAAGCTGGAGCAGTTCATTCACAGAGGAAAGCGATTGCCCAAAAGTTCCTGATTAAATTGCCCTCGTTATCTCCTGTCTCAAGCACCATATTAGTATTCTGGCACCCGGTCAGAGCTTTAGAAATGCTTTTCCTCAAATGGCCTGTTGAAAATCTTGCATGGGGAGATTGGCATGGCACAAGACTGGGAACCGGGGAGGGCAGCATTAAAACCTGGCAAGCGTTTTCCTTCCAACGTGGGTCTTATCACTCTGTGGCACAGTGGAACATTCTGATGTTCTTGACTCAAAGCGTTCTGTTATTCACGCAGTGGTTCTGGCCGTACTGAAGCAGGACTTTTAGTTAAGCTACTTTATGCACAACAATACTGAACACTGTTCAGTAAATTGGATAATGTTCATATGAATATTTGGGCTTTATTTCCTTTGAAGAAATCCCACAGAGCTTTGATCATCTATGTTCCAGAAGGACCAAACTAATGTGTGAGCTTGATTAAGGATAGAGAATTCTGTGAACTTTGTGTTTATTTGATGTATCCTTTCTGTTCAGCAATCCACGACCCTGCCTGTTAATTTTTGAGGAGTAGTCCGTGTAGGTTCTGTCAGTGGTACCATCTGTTTATATCCAGAAAAGCCGATTCAATGCCTGATATAATGTCTTGAAGGACGACGGGACAGAAGTCTTTGGGCATTTTGTAAAGACCACACCACGACTGATTGATGCATAATCATAGACACCTGAATAATTGAATATTTTAGACTTAAAATCAGGCTCAGATATTAGATTACGCGGTGAAGGTTTCGACAGGTATATAGTCAAATTGGACAGCTAACGGCCAACTGGGTTGCCATTTACCCAAGTATAGTACTGTGGATAGGTGACTCTGGTGCACATCAGACCATTCAAGCAAGGTTTGTGTGTGTTTACTATGCAAGACCAACAAACTATGCAGAAAGAACTGTCATTAACTAACCCACCTTTTTCAGGTTCAGCAGTGTGTCCAGTGCCAGGTGGCACATTGGAGGAAGGAGAGGTCTGTTTGGAGCGGTGTTCCTGTTCAGTCTGGATCTGTCCAGTATTCAACACCAGTAAGGGGAAGAGAGGGAGTGCAAGAAGGCAAGCTGGAGGGAGCGGAGTTGAGGGAGGGCGAAAGCCCCGCTTTTGTCCTCAGACATCGAGTCTGCAGTGACAACACCACCAGCACTAGTACCGAAGACTCGACCTCAGACAGTCAGGACATCATGAGCCCAAACAGCTCTGACTGTTGCTCAGGAGGTGCTGCACAGAATAGAGTGAGTACTGTACAAATTATTACACCTACATTAATCAAAAAACAAGATTACGTTCACACAACTGAATCTGATGTTTCCAAGTCTGATTTTGGGCCACTTTCATAGGTGGTATTGAAATTCAGTATGTATTTGATTTGTGGCAATGCAACAGCAGATCAAATTTTGGATGTGGACAAAAAAAAAGATATTATCTTGATTATAGATAGTATAATAATATAATATTAATGGGGGCAAGGGGGGGGGTTCTGCCACATTGAAATACAACGTAATTTAAACATATAAAACCTTGATATAAACAATATGGCTTCAGCCCATATCTTACTCTCTTTATATCCTGATATTGATTTAAATATCGACATATATCACCCATTCAGAATTCATGTGACTTTTACGTCAGTTTGCATGGAGGAGAAGGGAAAACGGATGACAGCAGGGAGGAATGTTTTCAGTGGTGGGATAGTGAAGTTACAGACCTTATGAATATTTGGGAAAATGTCTCTGCAGACACAAAAACACGCTGCATCCACTCTGTTTGTAATGCAATGGCTGAACGCAGCCACAGGAGGAAATGAAAGTCGACCTCCGGGAGCAGACCTTTTGCACATACGTGTAAGTATAGGTCACATTGAAAAGGCAGTGTGAACAGCCAAAAAATATAACTCAATAATAAAAAGTAGGTCAACTACCAAACTTTATTGCAGACCAGCCCTCCAGGACTGGAGCTGTGCGTCCCTGGTCAGTATTCTAGCTGTATACAGTTTCTGGCAAAAGTGCTACTAGGTGCTCAGGATGCCAGGACAAGACCACAGTTGGACCATTGTTTTACTTTAATATCCATCACATTGTGAAGATACTGCTGTCGAACTCTGATTCACACTTACTTTAGTGTCTCAGGTTTCACAGCTTTGCAGGATGCAGTATAGGCAGTATTTTTAACAATCCAACCAAACACCTAGTCGCAAGCAAGTTCTTGGGCTAATGTTGCAGTCATATTGTTGTGTACGTAACCTAACTCGGTTAGTGTGTCAAGTGGGTGGTTGGGTGCGCTCATAATGCGGCAGGTGTAAAACTATCCCAGCCTGTTGGAAGGAGCAGACGCCTTGCTGACTCCGAGTACAGATGGATCGTCAGCAATATGACCAGAGCGATGAAACTTTAAACAGACCCCAGTGTTCTGTAACAGATGCTGGCTGGGGCTTATTTGCATTGTGTGTCTGGCAGACATTGTACAGGTGTTGTGGCTGGATATGCTGTTTGGGTTTCTCTGTACTCCTACTTCCCTCTTTTCCTTTCATGTGCTCTCAAAAATTGAATCAAAACGGGAGTTTTTATGGTGGAGTGCTGGGAAATAACACATACACTTCTCTTTTAAGTCTTTTAAGAAGTTAAAGAATATTAAGATGCAAGATGTCTGCAGCATTTCACATTTGTCATGTCCTCAGCAGGAAGCTTCAGTTCGAGTTTGTGATATTTTTGATATCATCTATCTACGTTCTTTCACAATGTTATCGGACCGCATAACTGATTTTACTGCCTAGAAGCTCAGCAACCCGAGTATTTCCTAATATTTAAAATCCTTAAGTAGTGAGAATAGTATCATCTCAAGAGGTTTCAATCAGTTTCATGTCCTCAGCAGGATGTCTCGTACCTCGTGGTGTTCATTCTATCACGACATGCCGTACTTGCAACTAAATGCAACAGACCGTGAGCCGTGTCAGACCAACTTTGCAAGACCTGCTGTGAAGCTGGTTAAGCCTGTGGAAATGCCCTTTCTAAACTGGGTTATGTCATCGAATGTATGTCACACAGGCTTCATGAGAAGGTATTACCACAGTGTCACCCTGAGTTGTACTGATTGGGTATCATCTATAAGTCCTTCAGTGTACAAGTGAAGTGTGTTGTGTGTTCTCTGTAATCTCTTGCCCCATCTCTATGAGGAATGGCCCTTTAAAAGCACATGGTGATGGTCATCTAGCTGAACCCAGGGCAAAGCAATACAACAAATATCCATATATGGAGAGAACATGAGTGGAACGTATTTTTGGTTTCCTTGTTCAGATTGTATCATATAAGCACAGTTAAATATTTTTTTAAAATCTGCAGCATGCTGTGGTTTTGCTGTTATAATTAAATATAGGGGTAAGTTAAAAAAATGTTTTGATACAAAGCAAATTTTGCTTGATTAATTTGATATTGATTCCTATAAGATCAAGATCAATCTTTAACCCTGGGAAGTTGGTGCTTCTGCCAGCAGAGACATTTGTCCAAAACACTTAAACTCAACAAGTTTCTGTCCTAGAAACATAAGAAACACACTGTCAGAAACCTTGAATGCTCAAATTCTCAAATATATAAATACAATTTAAATTAAACATATTTATAGATTATAGATTGTTGTGAAAGTAGCAAGAAACATGCTTCACTCAGCTGTTCATATGAAAACAGCATCGAGCAGCTTACTGGGGGAGACACAAAAATGCTTTAAAATGAGACAAAAATGCTTTAAAATGAGACAAAAATGCTTTAAAATGAGACACAAAAATGCTTTAAAATGAGACACAAAAATGCTTTAAAATGAGACAAAAAGGCTTTAAAATGAGACACAAAAAGGCTTTAAAATGAGACACAAAAAGGCTTTAAAATGAGACACAAAAAGGATTTAAAATGCCAATTTTACTCTTATTAGGGTCATTTTCACACTGAGTTTGGTGCTTGGAGACATAACTGAGCCTCTTTCCAGAGCCTCCTGGAGTAAACCGACGAGCCCAAACAGCCTCATTATGAGTTGATTTGATCCCGAGGAGGATCTGTTTGACATGTTTTGTAATAAACTGTGTCAGTGGTGCTGATTATTTTATACGCAAGCTATTTCAGTAGTATATTTCAGCACTGCCATTTATAGAGCTGAAGTTAAAAACATGCTATTGTAACTCAATATGCCTAAATGAATCAGAATTGAATCGAATTGATTTGGGAAAGCAGTGGTGATGAGTGTCAGCTAAATGCCATAAATGTAATGTAGTGCCAAAAGAGATTTCAAACATGTGTGGTTGGTGTGTTGTAACTGATGACACCACCAGTGAGCCACCGCTCCATGTAGGAGACTGGGGTTTGATTCCCAGTCTGGGCAACTGTGCGGTGCGACACCAATAAAAGTTATTAGGCAAGACTACTAACACTACTCTGGCCCACTCTAATATGAGTAACCTTGTACATCGCTCTGGATAAGAGCATCAGCTAAATGCCTTAAATGTACCCAGGATGGTTTAACGTTATACTTTGTAGAGGTTTTGTTATGTCGCCATTTAGTCACTAAGTGATGCAACTGTTGATCTCATTCGCACACTGTTCCTCTCTGGCCATATTTAAACAGTGACGGACTTAAGAACCCAACCACACTTGAATCACACTTCATGCATCTTGCGTTCTCTTAATGACTCACGCTTTTGATTTCTTTTATATGTTTCACTGGCCTCTTCCATTCTGACAGCCCAGGGGGCTTGTTTTCAGATCGTCTCTGGATCAGCTCACTCTGTAATTCTGCGAGACATTTAGTGGTATATTTTGACTTTAATGAGACTTTGCTGTGTCGGCTGGTTGGCTGCAGAGCTTGTTTTAAGTGATCTACTGTCCGTTAAAAACTTCTCACTCCTCTGAAGAGTGAGGCAGTGAATTACAGATGCAGAGGAGCTGTAGAGCAGAACAGACAGTGCCTTGTCCTCAGTGCTTCCTCCGTGGGTCTCAACATGTATTTTGTGAAATTATGGGTTTGAGTATGAGCCACTTGCACTGAGGGCTTAATGCTGTCCTTGTGTAGGACCTAACTCACCCTACTGAGATGGACGCGCACTCATCCGATTACTCTTTATTCTGTTGAGTATTCACCATATATAGAGTGCACACACTCGTCTCTTCTCTCGTTCAACGTGTTGAATGTCCTGGAAATAGAGGTGGGTGATTATGGCAAACATACAACATTACAACTAAGGCTGGGTGATGTGCACAAAAATTCATATGCTGATATATTTCAGCCGAATATACATTTTTTCATGTCTTAAACCCCCTCTATGGTAAGCGTGAGAATGCAGGTGGGGGAAGAGCACAGCAGGGTAGACTGAGGGAGCAGATTAAAGGTTTTGCTCAAAATTGAAACAGAACATGTCTTTATTAACTTTAATACACATTATAAACAGTATATATATTGCCCGGCCTCAATCACAGGATGATGCATGAAGAAGTAAGGATCTTTAAATCGTGTTTTAAAATGAAGGTTTATCAGCTCTTTACTGTGCGCTGCACAGCGCCCCGTCCACGTGTATCCAGATATTTTTAAATTGTCATTGGCCTGCAGACTAATTCTGGCTTTAATTTTTACATTGTGATACACTGTGGTGGAACATTCTGCGCTCAGATTTGGGGGAAATGCCTAAGAAGCTCCACTTCACTCTTTGATCAGGAGTTTGTTGGCAGTTCAGACACAGCGCAGTCTGTGGGCACATGACCCCTTTTTTCTGTCTGCTGATTATAGAGCTGTATGCTTACTTGCTGCAGCTTTGTGCTGTATTTGGGTCAGTTTTTGGCCATTACACTTGCTTTCTGAGGAATTTTGTATTTTCATTTGAATGTGACTTTGCTTCACAAAGGCACATTGTGATGCTGTGATCGTTTTAGGGCTATATTTTGCATTTTTATGTGCGCAGTAAAATTTTTAGGAGTGGTGCTGGAGAGGACAAACCTGTATTTTCAAAAATATCCAGATTCAGGTGGATTAAATATCAGGAGTGGTAACTAATTGATTTCATTTTCTCTCAGAATGATTATAACATGCTTTAGAAGTTGGTCTGTATGATTTTAAATTTAGCATCATAAGAAACTGATCACATTTATTGCACCCCTCTGACCACTGAGTATGATTGGCTTGGGGAGTATCTTGACATTTAGGTCGTCTGTCCCTGTAGACCCAGTAAAAGCGTTGGAAAGCCTACCTTTAGGTGAAATGAACTTGGAAACACCACCAAATTAAACTGAGAAATTTCATGCGTGAGTGCAGGTGTGTATGAAGCTTCTTCATCTATTCCTAAGAGACCTTTTTAGCACCGCAACAGTGCCCAACATGTTTTCTTCCTTCTGGTTATTTGAGTTCAGCATACTAGTTCTGCACCTGCTCTCTGGGCCTTTCCAGCTCTTCCGATAAAGGAGGTTCTTTTAATATTTAATTATGTAGTGCAAATTGGACCTCTACACTTAATCTGAATCTGGTCATCGGGGATTAGGAAATGGGTGTGGCTGTATAATGGGCAGAGCAGTAAAGTGCAGTGAATTTTTATTTTTTTTTAGTAATATAAAAGGTTATTGGATTGTGGAAAAACGTACAAATGGAAATTCTTAATCTTTTGGGATCTGAGACTTCATTTTAAGTCAACACTTTTGTTGAGTAATAGTATTTTGTCGTTGGCGTTTCCCCACTTTTTGTATTTGATTCAGTCGCCTACTATCTGAGTTATCTTTACATTGAACTTTCTCTTTGTTTAAATGATGTTTACCACTTTTTTATATTTCACTATCCTATCTTGCTTCATTCTTTTGAGGAAAAGTGAGTTGTGAAATCATCGAGGGCAGTGCGAGTGGCTGTGTTCAGCTTTTATTTAATGTTCCTTATCCACTTTCCTCATAGTTCCCTAATGTTTGCCTGCATTTGTGACAAAATATTTAGAATTCACTGCCATCTCTTAGAATTGAACAGGTTGTTAATCATTCCTTTAGGACTAACAGCTTTTTGAGAGTCCACCATTTTTATTTCGCTGCATCACTGTGTTTATGAGATTTTTCTTGCCCTTATAAACTTGCTGGTTTTGGAGACGCGAGGTTTTAGCATGACAGTGATTTTTATATAGAAAATATTGTCGCTGTTGTGCAAAAAACTTGTATTGACAAAACAGCAAATTTTACAGGGGAAGGAAAAAACTTAACTTTTCCTTTCACTCTATTTATTGAAGGTCAAGACACCACAGGACCACCACAGAGCAGGTATTACGTGGGTGGTGGGTCATTCAGCACTGCAGTGACACTGACTGATCCCCTCGTACCAGTGCAATTCACACCAGTACACCACCATTATGTCAGTGTGACTGCAGTGCTGAGAATGACCCACCACCCTCATAATACCTGCTCTGTGGTGGTCCTGTGGGGTCCTGATCATTGAAGATCAGGGTGAAAGGAGGAGAATAAAGTCTGCAGAGAAACAGATGAACTACAGTCTGTAATTATAGAATGACAAAGTGCTCCTGTATGATCAGAGGAGCCGATAAAATGGACAACGAGAAACAAGGAGATGGACATAACGTTATGGTCGATGGATGTATATGAATGCATTCGTCTCTGTGACGTCAGTGAATGTCCACTTGTGGACAAAGAGATTAACATTACAGTTTCTTGAAAAGACATGTTACTGTTTTCAAAGTGTGTGTGTGTGTGTCTCACATGTCTTAGCTTCTGTGTACAGAGGTTATGCTGTACAAAGGTTACTTCCTGATTGGGGAAGAAAACACAGAGGAAAGTATGACCTGTTTTTACTGGGGAAAGGCAAGAATTGGAAAGTAGTCAGGAATAGGAATGAATGTAGTGATGCTCTTCTGTGGGAAGATTGGAAGCTTTTAAATCCAGAAAATGTAAATAGTGCCGATTAGTGTTCTCACTCCCTTCCATTCAAACAATTCCCTGAAGTCCAAACCAGACTCCAGTAGAACCGCTCAGCGCTGTGGTGCTGAATGCGTGACTCAGAGAGGTGATGTAGAGAAAGCTAGAGAGAGACCCTCATGAATGGTGGGGTTTCAGTACTATTACTTCAGAGGGGTAGAGAGAGATGAGTGGTCCGGGACTGGACTCCCATGAGAGGGTGTCGAGTTAAAGAGCTCTTTAATTTCAAATGCCTGCTCTCTCCCTGAGGGCTCCACGTGTTTCTTCTGAGAGTGTTGGAGGACCTCTGAAGCCAGCTGCCAAATGTTAATCAAATGGAGTGGAGTACTTAGAATGAAACGACTTTTCTTTAAAACATGGCACTGTCAGTGTCTTACATTTACATTTATGGCATTGCGCAAACGCCCTTATCCAGAGCGACTTACAAAGTGCTTTGCTGTTCACTCGGAGAATATCCTTAGCTAGTAGATGAGGCTAGAATCTAGAGATTCCTCACACTTAGATCCTGTTGACAACAATGTCTTTATGGAGTTTTTTATATCTATATTTACACTAACCAAACATACATGAGCACTGTAAACCCACACAACAGTGCTGCTGGAGTATTTAAACACCGTGCTCACGGTCCACTATTGGACACTCCTACCTGGTTTCTCCACCTTTGTAGATGTATAGTCTAAGACAGAAGTTCATCTGTTTCTGCACAGTTTGGCTGGATGTTTCAGGTTGTTGGGCTATTCTCAGTCCAGCCGTGACACTGAGGGGTTTAAGCACTCCAGCATCACTGCTGTGTCTGATCCACTTATACCAGCACAACACAAATGAACACACCACCACGCCAGTGTTCATTGCTGAGAACTACAAAGAGCTCATGTATGATCAGAGGAGCAATGATTGGAGTACATGATGTATGTAGTGTTTATTTTTTTCCTCCTATACTACCTGCCCTTGAGTGGATTCCTGGTAGATCAACTTGGCTGGCATTGACCTTGTTCTCACTACCATTTGAAAACGTATTACACACTAAACAATATTAGGCAGGTAGGTTTAATTTTCTACTAAAAATGGGCAGCAAGGTAGTGGCTACACGCTTAAAAGTGGTCCTTAAAGCAATGTCATAGAAGAACCACTTTGGTTCTACAGAGATCTTTGTTATAAAGGATTGGGAGTGTGAAGAACCTTTCCATCAAGTGAAGGTACTTCAGACTTGTGAATGATTCTTCACACTCAAACATCTCTATCAAATAGATCTCGATAGAACCAAAATTGGATCGTCTATTGTGTTGCTCCAAGAACCATTTGAAGCCTCTTTAGTTTTTTAGTGCAGGCATGTCCAGATTTCAACATGTTTCAACAGCCTTTGTTACAATGTCCTCATGAAGAACAAAAGAAAACAGGGTTCTGGAAAACACCTCAGATTTCCTGAGGTGCCTCAGAAACAGTTCGGAGTTGTCGATTGTTTTCTTGTTCAGCAGTTTTTGCTACACTAACTCCTCACATGGGCACTCCCCACGTGCTTCACTGAGCCTTGGGCACTCAAGGACGGATCAGTTGTCCTTCCTAGAAACTTGTTTTGGTAACCACTGAGAACACCCCACAAGACCTGCTTTGATCCAGTCGCCTGAAATGTCAATTTGGCCCTGGTCAGACTCTGCGATTCTTACGCTTGTTCGTTTTTATGTTTCCAGCTGACTGTTATCTATATCTTTATGCTGTTGAGGCCCACCAGGGTCTGTTAAATCATGTGAAGTGAACATGCAGCTCTGCATTATTAAGCAATTATTAGTACAACACTGAAGTCTGAGACCTCCGTAGATCTCTGTGGCAGTGAATCTTTCTCCATTGAATGGTAGAGAGAAAGCTGCACCTGGTCATCCACATGCCTGGTGATTTATAGCTGACCTTCAGGCCTTCTGTGCTCAGCATGTTGTAATGCTGAGGGACAGCGATAAGGAATTATTGATGCAGTCCACAGTAGAGTAACACCATTATGGGCCCAGTGTTCTTGGAGATCATTGAAGGACATAAGCTCGGTTTGGGTCGGAAAGCCTGGGATGGAATTTGATAAACGATGAGTAGTGTAGTGGTGGTAGTTTCTTTTATTTATTCTTATTGTGGTTTTGAATGCATTGTCTAACCTCAGAAGGGTAACCTAAAGAAAGTACAGTCTTATGGACTCTCTCTGAGGACAGATTAATAAGGTCACCATCCAGATAGCTCAGAGGTCAAGGAGATGTGACATTGTTTATGGTGAATCCTAACTTCTTTTCCACCCAGTAAAGAGGGGTATAAAATGTGTGAACCACACAAGGCACACCAGAGCTATCAGAGGTGGGAGAGTGCTTTACCCTTAAAAAAGGACATAATGCTCCTGTTAGGTTTGTTCATGATGAAACTGTCTGGTTGCCGAACTGAAGAACACGGCGTCCTTATCTGCTAGGTTTCCGTCCAGTTGGCTCGCCTTTCCAAAGACCAGGAACAGAATGCCCTCAGCTTTCCAGGAAAAGCAGTTGATGGAGTTATGTCCCACCCATACTCACCCTTCAATCCACACTGGACTGGCTCTCCCACCCACACTCTACTATTACTTGTCATAGAACACTTGCCTTTCTCAAAATGGACCCTGGTCTTGTGCACGTGTATTCCATGTAGTGTGCCAAGCATGTGGTCTGTCTCCAGTGTGTGGTTGTGGAAAGTGTGTTTAGGTTTATCCTCAATAAAACAAAAGTTTTAACTGTGTTGTACAAAGTACCATAAAATCCTGTTAAGTGTGTTTCTGATTTACTATGTTTTACTTTTTCATTACTAGTGATTATATACACACACATCAACCATAACATTGACAACCTCCTCTCTTACATTGTACATTTTATAAGCTCCACTGACCGTACATGTTGCATTAGTATGAGTTGATCAGATGCAGCACTGCTGCTGGAGTTTTTAAACACTGTCCACTCTGAGACACTCCCATCTAGTTGCTTGTAAACTGTCAGAGACTGAAGCTTATCTGACTCTGCACACTTTGTGTAGGTCCTTCATCAGTGCTCACAGGACGCTGCCCACCGGACACTGTTGGCTGGTTATTTCTGGTGGGTGGACTGTTCTCAGTCCAGCAGTGACACTGAGGGGTTTAAACACTCCAGAAGCTCTGCTGTGTCTGATATACTCTTGACAGCACAACACAAATTACACACCTCCACAGTGTCAGTGTCACTGCTGACCACCACCTACATAATAGCTGCTCTGTGGGGTCCTGACCATTGAAGAACAGTTTGAAACATGGTGAACACAGTGGACTACAGTCTGTAATTATAGAACTACAAAGTGGCTGGAGTAATCCAAACTAGTATTTATGTACTGTTGGCCATATCTGCTGTTGTACATGGACAAATATATATTTTATCATCAGCGGGTTTATTAATTTAGTGAGTGTACCTCCCTTTTTTCCCCACAGATGCCACAGTTCTACACATTATTCAGTTATTTTCAGTCAGCATCACATCATATTATGTGTTAACCTTGACTTTGAACAGTGTGCAGAGTTTCGGTTTAAAGTAGCTTATCGATGATACAGATGATCATGTAATTAATCTAATTCTAATCTGTCTTCAAGGCTCTTGCATAATATGACCTGTACACAGGATAATCTCGCACAGGACCCCCGGGCAAAGGGTTTCATTGTGACCCCCTACAGTGGCCTTAATGCTATGCTTATTCCTGACCTGACTGTCCAGTTACAACTGTACAAAACAGTGTGTTATTTTCACTATATTTAACATAAAGCTGTTTTACATAGAGATGGAGAGCTCCCGGTGTGCCTTTAATACTGTTTGGATGTCTTGGTGTTGTCTAGAACAGGTGGCCAGAGTATTAAAGCTGACTCATTCAAAAGGCAACAAGTGCAACTGACTGACTAAAAGCCATTGTGTATCACTTTAGCTCCAATAAGCCGATCTACACCAGAAAATACCCCAATGGTTGACTTGGTTCATTGTTTGGATGTCTTTATTCCAAAGCTGGGCACTTCAGGACCAGCAAGTCAAAATCAGCCCCAGGATTTTGTTCCAGCTGCCTGGGCTTCTCTGCTCTGCTGCAGCTCCTGGGGTTTGACTTGCTGGACCTAAAATGCCCACTTCTGTTATTTACTGCCCTGACGAACTAAACCTCATACAGTCACATTTCATCTGGGCTTTGAAGAGGTTAGTAGAGCAGTTTGGCTGTCAGGGCAAAATAATAGATTTTTAAGTTACTTATAAGGCTCTTTTATTGATTTGTGGAGTGTAAGAGGACCCTACAGGGCAACTGGAAGAAGGGCTTGCAAAGCAAATGTATGGTCAACAGCAGACTTCCTCTAAAGCCACTGTTACAACGGCAATGGACTGTTGAATGTTTTTTAAGGAGAAATATTAACTGCCAGTTCTGTTACTTCATCTAACTGATGTAAATTTAGTCAGCGTGTTGCATATGCATAACTGGATTCTGCTGCGAACAAAAAGAGCTGTTCTGCCACCTTGATTTGCTTGGTCTACAGCTACGATAACGGACCTCTGATTAGTCTGATTTTAACACATCCGACATCACAGAAAATCATCAGGCTCCGATTGGGGGAAAATTGATGCTGTGTTACAGTCCGTTACTTTTCGGACTCTGTGGGAAAGATGACAATAATATGCGTGTTTGCTTTCAAAACTTGACGTGCATTTTATTACAAATGTGGTAAACATGCCTCAGAGTTATCTTGAGGGACGCCTGTTTGTTAGGAAATGTTTATCCTTGTTTTTTTATTATTATTATTATATTTTTTAATACTTTTGGCCGATTTGGTAATGCTATGCAAATAAACTCACACACTCACCTACACATTTCTGTATTTTGGATTAGATGCGTGTTGTTTTTACAGGTTTATGAAACCCAGTATCTTCATTTTTTTATGTTTTTCCAATGACTGCACTTTTACAGCCTAGAGTGATAAGGCACAACTTGCTTGTAAACATGCTCAACACATAAACACGAATTATCTTTAATACACATGCTCCTTATATACAGATATGCGACTGGCTTTTATAGGTCAGGGTCCTTATTTCATCATCACATGCTTTTTCCAGCTAGGCCCCCTCCATTTCCCCAAGGTGGCCTCCTTGTTATTAGCCAACACAACTTCTTTACTCAAAGAGACATCAATCTGCTGACCCTCTGAGGAAAAAGGCGTCTCGACAGGATCTACAGCTGCTTGCACGCATGCCGTGCGTGTACATATGTGCGCGCGCACACACACACACACACACACACACACACACACACACACACACACACACCACAACCACAACCACAACATATTGGATGAGGGGATGTTGAACGCTTAAGAGGTATGGATAACCCCATATATTAGCACCTCTATATGCAAACACCTCCCTAACTTCTTGTTTCCCTCTGTCTGGGTCAGCCAGATCAGCCCCTCCCCCTCTACCTGATCATTCAGAGTCTGTATGCAGGGTGAGCATGTACAGGTGGACAGAGCAGTAAACATGCACTGGAAGCTGCTTTGGCATTTAAACTGGGATTTAAATGAAACGCGATTTCAGTAAGTAATCCAGCTCAGAAAACCGGTAAAATTCACTCGTCGCACAATGATGAGACTGCAATGGTTAGGATAAGTCTTATGATGTGTGTATCGTGTCTGTAGGTTACTTTGATCCAGAGATCTGAAGCCTAGAAACCACCATGTAACTGCCCGCAAAGTGCAGATCTCTTGCTGTAAGAGTTGAAGAAGTTCAGTGCAGTGTTTAATGTACGTATACACAGTGTAGAGCAGCTAGGGTTGAGCTCTGAAGCGCACCCCAGAGAGACTTAAATGCTGTGCTGTTGGAGATGTACAGATACATGCACACACAGAACACATCCACACAGAGCAGTGTTTTGCTGGCGGCCATGGGAAATGGGTTAGTCATGCATTATAGATCCAGCCCTAGTCTTTCCTCAGAGCCTGGCCAGCTCCTCTTACTGGCAATCAAGGTCTCCTTAAAAAATGGAGAGCCTCACCTCACGCACTGCTTGGCCAGATCACCTGACACGCTGGCCACTGCACAATGTGTGCTGGCTTCTGATCTGTGCACTATGTATATTGTTCTTACTCCTTTCTGACTGGTTGTTGTCTCCAAAAGTGAAGTTTCAGCTCTTTGCTGACATCCAGTTTATGCCTTTGACTCGTTACAGATCTAACACTCTACTGAGGGGTTGTAAAAATACTTGATTGCATGTCTATATGGTGGCAATAATAAAGCTGGAGCCATTTATTGCATTGTAAACCAGTGGTCCTTAACACCAGCAGTTTCAACTCAACCCAAATCTGAAACCCCCAAGCCAATCAGGATCTTGTGAAAGCAATAATGAATTATTTGGATTAGTGTGAAAGTAGCTCCAAAAGCAGGTTGGAGACCCCCCATGGCTGAAACACTTGCCTCTACATTATATGGACAAAAGTATTGAGACACCTGTTTATTTATTGTTTCTTCTGAAAGCGAGGTCTGAGTTACTGTTTCTACTGCCCGTGGAAGGCTTTCTACTACATTTTGGAGCTTTGCTGTGAGGGTTTGGTTGCATTGAGCGACAAGAGAATTAGTGAGGTCAGGATGTTGAATGATCACCACCCCACTTCATTCCTAGCTCCACAGCTCAATGCTGGGGGGAGTTATTCCTCTCTAGGCCACATATGGTATGTGATTGGCCTCTAAGCCAATCAAGATCTTCTGGAAGCAGTAATGAATTAGTTGGATCAGGTAGTTTGGATTATGTTTGGATCCAAAGTCTGTGTAAAAGTAGCTTCAGCCGTGGGGGCAGCCCTGGACTGGTGGTTAGGGAGGTTTCTGGTTTGAATCCTTGAACTGGCTGGACATGACTTAAGTGCCCTTGACCGGGGAATAAATTTGCTCAACGTGACCCACATTGCGATGATGATGCTGAAACAATATATTGTGCAGCAATTTTTGAAAGTGATATTCTTTTCCATCCTTCCTCTTATCAGCCAGGGCCATGCTGGGACCAGAGGCTACCTAGTGTTATTGTCCCTGCCCATCACAGGGAACCAGACACACTCAAACCAGGGGACAGTTTAGCATGGACACCTACTGTGTGTGTAGGAGGCAGGAGGTAACCGGAGAGAACACAACAATTTAACAGACAGTGACTGCAGCGAGGATTAAACCTACAACCGCTGTGCGACACACTCATTACCTGTGGTGCAGCTTCATATGATGCTTCGTCTGGGCATGACGCTCACTGCTGAATGATGCAGGTCTTCAGAGGTGAAGCAAAGGTGTTGTATATTGCTTTTTACAGAACAATTAATTTATCTTAATGCACTTCATTGCTGTTGTAAGCATAGACACAGTGACCTATATTTACCAAGCCCCATAGATCACCTCCCCCTGCCTATACAGGTGTTTGGACAGTATAAGCTTACATCAGCAGTTTCCTGTGGGAGAAGTGTTTTTTTTTTTTCTCCCCTCACTGTTTTGCCTCCAGTTATGATGTTACCTGATGCTGACGAGGAGGGGTTAATACATGCTCCTGTGTTGCTATGTTTAAATGAGCACTAACTGCTCAGCTCTCTATACTTGACTGAAGAGACCCTCAGCTGGATAGAATTACTCTAATTTAAAGCCTTATTTCAATACCACTGGCCTCTAATCTCAACAGTGGCAAAGAACTGAGCCATCTTTCCCACCCACTGCGAGCACGGCCAACTGTGAGGCCAGATCACAGATGGCTGTGGTACTGCTGGGGTTGGATCTCTGAGCGATTTAGTCAAACTCTGTTCTCGTAAAACAGTGGCTATTTGTTCTGCTGTAGAGCGAAATCAACAACTTGTACAATTTAATCCTTCTTGAGGACTGAAATTGGTAAAGTGTGACCCAAAATATCGCCATACGCAACCCACCATCACAAATGATACACAGTCCATTATCAAACCCCTTCCAACTCTGAGAAATTTGTTCACAGTTGTGAGATTGTGTAGCTGTACACAAGACTATTCATAGACTATTCATAGATCGCTTCTGAGGACCCCTTGAAGTGGGTCTATTTATGGAACCGTGTTCAGCATTACTGAGCCCACTGAAAAGCATTAAGAAGGACACTGAAGCACTTTTGTTGTATTGAGGGTGGGTGTGCTTGGCTGTCTGTCGGCTTGTCGTGGATATAATTAGATGACTGTGCTGCGTTGTGGCTGATGGACGAGTCTTCCCGTAAGGAGTCCATTTGAACAAGCTATAAACAGAAGCATTTGTAATGTACTGTCTTTGCTTTGTCCCGTTTTTGTTTTGCCCTCTCTGTGGTGTCCTGCCCAGTGGTCTCTGCCCAGTGAAGGTGCTGAGCTTGCCTGCTTATTCAGTTGTAACAACGCAGCTCGTATTTGGACTGGAATACTGAGCATTTCTAGCACAGGAGACTTTCAAGGTCAACCGTGCCATTTTTCTCAGCTATAGCCAAGCTTTGTTTTTACAGGTCATTTGAAGATGGAAGAAAGGTGTGCGTTGTACCTTTTTGGGATAAAAACATCTTCACTTTGCGGGGGAAATGAGGTTAACCTACAATATCAGGAACAGAAAAAAGGCAAACAAGCTTTATGTACAAAGGAATCAATAGATGTGAACGATTACTTGATTGCCCATCATTACTGTAACTAATGCATTTATTTTGATTATTCTATATTAAGATGAATTTAAACTCTGACAGCTGACCCCAACAATATCAATAAGCAGATCAATAAGCATGAGCTTCTCAATGGGGTTTCTAGTGATATATTGGCACTACAAAATGTTGATTCTATTTGAATAAACATATAAACGTCAGTCGCAAACCAAGCAAATGGTTGAGTGAACATCACTGTTATTTTTTTCCCCCCCTTTTTCATTTTTCATAGCTGAATTCAACATTGTCAAGCTCTCGGTCATATTCACAGTCATTACAGTCTACAGCGTTGTTTGTTGCCTTACAAAATTGGTCCTGCCTGTTGTATCATACCGTGATTGACTGGCTCCGCTTTATATTAGACGTTAATCCAACATGTAAGGTTTTCAGTCCTTCTCTTGATGTCCTTACCAATGGGAGAGTTTGCATGGCTCTGCAGGGGGGTGAAATGGATTGGACAGTTTTGTTTGTGGCACTTTCAAGAACCTGAAATTCTGAAATGATGACCCTATAATTAGCAGTATTTTTAATTGAGAAAGGAATGTCATACACAGCCAGTGAGTTTGTTTATTTCAGTGTTGGATATTCTGAAATGTAGTGTATCTGGGTCCAGGCCCTGTCTGTCTCTGCATGTTTAATCAGTGGTAGGAGGTAGTTTACAGCGCTAAAGAATTACGTCTGTCAACACTGATTAATAAGATGCACCACAGCCTCCAGGCCAAGCCTGATCTGCTTAAGAGCACCTCATTAACCTGTCCCACACTACAACACCTACTTTCACTCGCTGCCACTTCCATCTCTCTCGTGCTCTCCTCTTTTCTCACTGTCTCTCACATGCTCAACTTCTCTCAGCTGTAAATGCAGAGGTGCCATTGTCCACGAACTGTGGACGGCTTCTTATGCCCCAGATCTGGTACAGGCAACCTACTTACTATTTATTCACCTGAGACTTGTGTGAGAATGCTCAACGTGATGCACGGTGCTTTGTCCAGCACAGCAGCAGTGGCAAGAGAACAAAGGGCCTCTTTACACAGGCTTCCTCCATAAACCGATATCAGCTGTGGACAGTGGTGTGTGTGTGTGTTCTCCTGTTTTGTGGGTGTATCATACATGGTTGTTTGTTCACCTGCTGGTGCTATTTCAGTGCTAATTGTTATTATAAGAGTTTGCAGTAGCTGTTGAGAGAGAAACTAGAGCAAGGTTGTAGGCTATTGCCTTTAAAGCACAGGGTATCTGGAAAATGCCATTAGGCGAGGTCATTCCAATCGATGCAATATTAATTAGTGTTTTTTGTGTGTGTGTTTGTGTGTGCACGGACATGCACGTTCCTCTTGACTAGGGCTGTGTATTGGCAAGAATGTGGTGATGCTATATACATCACAATACAAGGGTTAGGGCTGTATGTTATTGGGAAAAAATGCTATTGCAATATTTTGTTCTGTGATCTATATATTATGATAATAAATCTTAAATGAATTTTCACCAGGTTTAAAGCCATGTAGTTTCCACTATATATATATATATATATTATACAATTTTTACATTGCTGTAACATCTCCCGCTGGAGTTGTTCTGCAAGCTATGAGGAAGGACTTGTATGTATATTCCTCTCCTGACTTCCCCTCTTTTGAGTGGTTCTGGGTTAAAAGCAAACTCGTTGGGGAAGATTCTCTCCGTGCCATCTGAACTCCGGTCTGTAAGAGACCATGAAGTTGAGACATGCAGTTGTGAAGAAACCCAGATTCCATTTGTTCTGTGATGTTTTCTAATCAAATTGTAGGGAAACTGTCCTAGTATACAATCACACCATTATATCCAAAAATCTGAGTAAACTAAAAATAAATACAATACGAACTGTTTTCGTACAAAAACAACTGTTGTTTTAAAATCAATGCAGCGTGCTTGAGGCTCAATACAGTATTGCAGTATATCAATATATCAATATATTAGGCTTCGATTAACTCAGCACTCACGAGCACTATGGCCTGACGATCGCAGGTTTGAATCCCAGGTCATGCTGCTTGTCATCAGCAACCAGAGTCTGAGAGAGCAAAATTGGCCATGCTCTCTCTGGGTTTATAGAGGCTGCTGTCTCAATATGTTCTGGCTGTGTTGGTAAGAGAGCAAGCTGTTATAGTGTTCTTCTAGCCATGGTTCCATGGAGACATGGAACAAACATGATTGTACCATTTGTAGCACCTTTATTTTGAAAATTGTACCATAGCCTAACCATAAGATGCTATTAATAAAAACAAAATTGATTAAACTTATGTGTTTGTGTCTTTTCAGAGTGTTGTTGTTCGAAGAAATGTACACAATGACAGCGAGGAGAGAAAAGAGGGCGAGGAGAGAAAAGAGGAGAAGGAGGAGGAGGAGGAGAGAAGCTCAGACGAAGGCTTCATGGGGATGACGCCGCTGCTGCAAGCCCATCACGCCATGGAAAGGATGGAGGAGTTTGTGCACAAGGTCTGTCAGCAATCACGTACACAAAACAGCACATGCCTGTTAAAGGCTTTGCATGCACATGCGGTATGCAACACACTGCACAACAGCTGAGGCCCTGTTAACACAGGCTGCTCTCTGGAAAAGCCCATGTGTGCCGTTCACTTTCGTGAACGATTTATAAACAAACACGCATACACTACTCCGGGGGACTCAGATGGCCAGAAAAATGGCACACTCATGAATACAGATGCTACCACGTCACGCGTGCACATACAACTGTACATCGGTTGTAGTCAGGCGGCTGCAGCTGCATTCACATGACATCTCCCGCTGGAGCAGGGTCTACCAGCAATGGAGAGCAGGCTTTAAACCTTCGCCAGTAAAGACCCGTCTCTCATCTGAAAGCGCCTTGCAGTTCTGTTGTTCTGCAAGCTATGAGGAAGGACTTGTATGTATATTCCTCTCCTGACTTCCCCTCTTTTGAGTGGTTCTGGGTTAAAAGCAAACTCGTTGGGGAAGATTCTCTCTGTGCCATCTGAACTCCGGTCTGTAAGAGACCATGAAGTTGAGACATGCAGTTGTGAAGAAACCCAGATTCCATTAAGACAGTGCTTGTGCTCAAATTGCTCTCTGCAGGCCTTCAATTACCACATTAATTACCCCAGATGATTACTTCCAGCAACTTGTCCAATAGCTTCTCTGCTTTCCGTTTTCTGATAACCAGAATAAAATGAGTCATGGTGGCATACTGTGCTCGACAAAAATGACCTATGCCAAGAGTCTTTTGGTACGGCGCAACATGTAATTATGTGAAAGGCTTTAAGGTAGATGAGTGAGGCACAATATAATGCAAATCTATTTATTTATTTTATAACAGAAATCTGTATAGATCTTTTTGTACACACACTAACCCATACTGTGACATTGGTCCTTAATGGTTGCTGCTGTAAGCCGATGGTTTACACACTGTTCCGCAGTTAGCATAAGCGTGTGTGCAAACTGTACCTAACTTATCTCTGAGAACAGTGATAGTTGTGACGGTCACTAAAAGTGGTCAGTTGGTGTATTTTTCAGCATAAACACATTCAGATATCGCTGCTGAGTAAAATGAGGCTCTGTCAAGTTTTTCAACATCACAATTTCAGCAAAAATAAATAGCTTTATTTTATCCATAGTATCGTTCAGATGAGTCCCATTCTAGAGTAAACAGCCTGCCTCTGCCGAATGTACTAACTTGTGCTCTCGCACACTCAATCAAGAGGCAATCATGTCCTGTTGTGATCAACAGTAATGAAGTTAATAGGGCGTGCTCTGTTGCAATGCTCTTTGGGACATTGCTATGGAGCTAGACAATTACAAGCGGTGTGTAAAACCCTGGAAACAGAAGGGGCTATATGAAACACTAGTCACACACAGGCTTTAGAAGTTCATAAATGGGACGATATAATAATTTATGCAAGTGTTTAGTCCACAGACTCAACTTTTCTTAATTAACTTGATGAATATGGGCTTTTCCTCTTGGCTTAGTTGCAACCCTGTGTAACCCTGCTGTGTAGAGGCTGCAATTTAGGGTCTCACTGCAATATATCTATCTATATTATACTCTATTACAGCCACGACAAGGGATCTGCTGGATCTGATGATGTGGGTGTTTGATTCAGGGGTTTTTTTTGTTTGTTTGTTTTCTGTAAAATGCAAGCAGTAGCCTACTCCACTAAGTTTTGAAAGCCCACTTCAGAGCTTGTTTAATTCCAAATGTGTGTAGTGTACAGATAAAACAGTGTTTCCACCAACCATAATTCAAAAGTGCATTTGCTGATATGGATTAACTGGAATGGCTTCATGCTATTAACTGTTTTGCTACCTTCTGAGAATGCTCCACACTGCTGAGGGTTGTAAATAGTCAGTTAATGATGCCTAAACAACAGAAGCTGTTCTGCTAGTTTGGTAGTTTAAAGTACTCAGAACTGGCCTAAAATATATGCACCAATACCCATATAAAGTATACCTAAATTAGACCAGGACAGCCATAAGACACAAGGGACAAAATAGTACACATTCAGAACACATTTCGTACAGAGTTAAAATAGTTTAAAGCTTTTGTGACAACATGTGACAACTTCTTGCACAGTGCTGCAGATAAGGCAGAAGTGCAAAATACCACAAGACCTTTCCCCGCTTCTTAAGCAGACTGTGGAACATATTGCAGATTTGTTGAACTTGAGCACACAAAGGAATTTGCTGTCCTCAGCCTTTCACATGCCTCCAGATGCTTGTATCAATTTTGACTTCAATGATGCAAACAACATTGAGGGACTGGCTGTGAGAACATCCTGTTTTTATGGATATGATCACGGGTTCAGAGAAGAGAAGCGTAACATCTCCTTGGTACATTTTACATTATAAGAGGCTGATTGTGCTTTTTCTTTCACCAGCTCATGCAGAGAACAGTGTTCGTTAAGAATTGGTTTCGAAGATTGTTAAATTGTGCCAAGGCCTTCACACAGATTACTGTAGCACATTTTATCTTTCTCGCTTCTGCTCTGTCAATTTCCCTCACTCCTGCTCACCATCTTTCTTTCTTTTATCCTTCCGTTCAGGTGATGCTCCTATTCTGCACTGTAAATGACATTTTTTTCCCTTTTTTCTTTGACCAAGATGTGGGAGGGTCGATGGCGTGTCATTCCTCACGATGTGCTGCCTGATTGGCTGAAGGACAACGATTTCCTCCTGCATGGGCACAGACCACCAATGCCCTCTTTTAGAGCGTGTTTCAAGAGCATCTTCAGAATTCACACAGAAACGGGCAACATCTGGACCCACCTGCTGGGTGAGACACGTGCATTACCCTAAACATATATTACCTTGAAGATTTTGAACATTTATGACTAGTAAAGTACGCAAGGCACCATGACTTATTGGTGAAAGGAGGGTTAGTGACCTGGCTGTGTAACATCCGAGTATAGAGTAAACAACTTGCCTGTGCAAGACGCAGTGCTTTGTTCTCACATACAGTCGCTCTGTAATCACCAGTAATGAACTTAATAGGGCGTGCTGTGCTGTGACACTCTTTGGGACGTTGCTGTGGAGCTTGACAATTAAAAGCTTTAGTTACATAGAAGATGACCATTAAGCATCAGTGTGTGTTTAAAACCCTGGAAACAAGAGAAGAGATGTGAAACACTAGTCATGCACACAGGCTTCTCAAGTTAGGCTGTTTGTGAAAACTGTAATATATCAAATCTGTGATCTAATTCTCTCCCATTCTTTTAACCGTTGTTCTAAAATAGATAGTTTTCATGCCCCATTTTACTCAAGATACTGTTCTTTCAGCCCACAAATGTAAGATCTTAAGACAAAACTATTGGGACACCTGCTTCTTTTCAAATCAAAGGTATTAGAGTCCATTCCCAACTCCCCACTACATCCATACAGCACTGAATGGAGCTTCATCGTTCCATAGAGCACAGTTCCACTGCCAGTATTAAACTGTCCCGATATTTGTTGTGTAACAGGTTAGTCTCAGTTCGAATTACAGCCATTTGTCATAGTTTACTTGGCATATGTTCTGACTTGCATGCACAAATATGTAAACGGACACATGGATAACAAGTGCTTTGGAAGCAGCAAGGCGAGGGGGATGAAGCTCTTATGAATTGCTCTTCCACTTAAGATGAGCTTTGTAACAATCCAGTATTCTGTTTTAGTGGTATCCCTACACCAGTTCAGCATCTGAACTATGATGATGGTGCAGGGTTGGACCTTGAAATTCAATGTTTAACTCTGGTGCCTGGCACTGCACAGGTTGGAGTTTTCACTGCTCTGTCACATCAAGTTCAGCCCATTTAGGGATTATTAAGGACCTTGTGAGAGGTCACTTGAGGCACAGCTGCCATCTAGTGGATGATTGATAGATTGAAGATTAGATACAACTTCAGTATCAAAGTACATCTCAGATAACAGTATTGACTAATGATGTATAAACACAACGGTTAGGTATCATCATGGTATCACACAGATAGTGATCTACACTTTAGACTTGAGTCCTTTAGATAATTGCATAACTGTAGCATCTGTTTTAGTAACGTTAAACAGCCGATCTGTACATTTTGAGACGTTTTGTTTAATGTAGCTCTGTGATAAATAAGCATTTATTTATCCATAACAGACACTCATTGATTACTATATTGACTGATCTGTTCATTAAGCACCTCTATTGTCCATAAGCACATAATAAACATTGCCTTTATTCACTTCCACACAAAATCAATCAATCAATCAATCAATCAATCAATCAATTCTCTCACACACACACACACACGCACACCACACTCAGAACCTTCTGACATCACCAATCCTAACCTTGCTTGCCTTTTGTGTTTTAGGATGCCTGTTCTTTCTGTGTCTGGGGATAGTTTACATGTTCAGACCCAACATGTCATTTGTGGCACCGTTTCAAGAGAAGATTGTGATTGGCATGTTCTTCCTGGGAGCCATCCTCTGCCTATCATTCTCCTGGCTCTTCCACACAGTATACTGCCATTCAGAGGGCGTCTCACGCATATTCTCAAAGTGAGTACCCACTGTGCATGTTTGAAGCCCTTCTGCACACACACACACACACACACACACACACACACACACACACACACACACACACACACACACACACACACACACACACCATTTTTCTTGCAGCTGTAATCTAACATTCAAGCTTAATCATAGTTTGAACTCTTGACAATGTAGTTGGCATAGTTTGCAAGTCTTTCAAGTCAGACACACACACACACACACACACACACACAAAATAGGTCCCCCTGTTGGGAACTTAGTAATATGTACAAATGTACACAATCAACCATGACACTTTCTACTCTCACTGTCCATTTTATCAGCTCCTATTACCATACAGGAACATTTTGTGGTTCTGTAGTCCATCTGTTTCTCTGCTTACTTTTTGGCCTCCTTTCATCCTAATCTTCAGTGGTCAGGACCTCACAGAACCACCACAGAGCAGGTGTTATTTGGGTGGTCATTCTCAGCACTGCAGCAACACTGACACAGTGGAGGTGTGTTAGTGTGTTGCACTGGTATAAATGGATCAGACACAGCAGTGCTGCAGGACTACAGTCTGTAATTATAAAACTACAAAGTGCTCCTGTATGGTGGAAAGAAAGTAAATGTAGAAACAAGGAGGTGGTTTCAGTGCCAAAAAGAATCGATTTCTCGAATCGATTTCTCGAGTATGAATTCTCTCTATCATGCCTGAGAAACAGAACATGACCTTGATCTCCTTCCTCTCTGTCTTGTTTTAGGTTGGACTATTCAGGTATAGCGTTTCTGATCATGGGAAGTTTTGTCCCGTGGCTCTATTATTCCTTCTACTGCTCCCCTCAGCCCTGCTTCATCTACCTGATAGTAGTGTGTGTCCTGGGCCTCGCAGCCATCACAGTCTCACAGTGTGACTTCTTTGCCACGCCACAGTACCGAGGAGTTAGAGCTGGTAAGCCCTCCCATTTCTATAACTTTCTGAAACAGTGTTGTTAAACTTTGCATTACCTGTTGTGATAAAGATAAAACCTCAATTCAATTTCAGTTCAGAATCAGGTGACCTATTGCAGTGTCATGCTTGCCTTTAGACGTAGACCATAGGTCAGCTGAGTGAGGGTGCATGGTGCTAATTTCTGATCTTTGCTCTGTATTTCAGGTGTGTTTGTAGGTCTGGGGTTGAGTGGAGTAGTTCCTACCCTGCACTTTGTGATCACTGAAGGTTTCCTGAGGGCTACCACCATGGGCCAGATGGGCTGGCTCTTCCTCATGGCTGCTCTCTACATCACTGGAGCCTGCCTTTATGCCGCGCGCATTCCTGAAAGATTCTTTCCTGGCAAATGTGACATATGGGTGCGTACACATACACTTGAACATACATAGCCTTAGTTTGTTCATTATACATGTAGAGGAAATAACTTCTAGCAAATCTAGCACGTAATAAATTACCATTTCCAACTGAGCTGCAGGCTGTCTTTGGTCCACCTTTGTAGATCGCCTTACATAAAAACAAAAGGAGAAATTGGAACTGTACGGTTCTGCATTCTGAGCAGTTGTGAGATTTGAGCCTTAAAGTCTTTATAGTGACAGGTTTTTATGAAGACAGACATTTTCTAGATAAAGAGTCTAAAATGCATATAACTTAAAACACCTCAGGTGATGCTAAGATGTTGTCACAGAATAAGGATATGTAAATATCTCAAGTCTGATAAAAATGTAAGATAAACTTTATGGCTCCAAGTGGAGAATGTATAGACCATAAAATAAGCTGCTAATATCCCCTGACATGGTAAAGACTTTAATTATGACAATAAATGGCCTTATGTAAAACTATAAAAAGTGCTTATATGGCCTTATATAAAAACTAGATAAAGTTGTAGACTATAAAATGGGGGTTTATATGGCCTTATATAAAAACTAGATAAAGTTGTAGACTATAAAATGGGGGTTTATATGGCCTTATATCAAACCAGACAACAGTATGCAGAAAACTCAAACCCATTTCTATTTAAAATCACATAAGCAAGCAGTTTTAAATGAACACTGCACAAGTTCAGACAGGTATGTGATTATGATTATACTTAATGGGGTTAAAGCTCCTGTTACATTAGCCTCAGAGCTTCAGAGCAAATGTACACAAGCACGATTCAGACACCAGTCATGTCACAGCTGATCAACATCTGCAGTTACATCACCTTGTGTAAATGAATCTTCTGCTCCAGTTTGGTTTGATCTCGTTCTTGTTCTTCCGTTCTACAGTTTCACTCGCACCAGCTGTTCCATATCTTGGTGGTAGCGGGGGCCTTCGTACACTTCCACGGCGTGTCCAACTTGCAGGAGTTCCGTTACACGGCTGGAGGAGGTTGTGCAGAAGATGGTGCCCTGTGAGCCTGCACCACAGTGCCAGTATGCACCACTGGGTGGGGAAAAGAGACTCCCCTTACCACCGCCGCCAGTAACAACTCTGCCCCTTTCGTCTGCCTGGCTCAAACGCAGGGGGCAACACTGAACGAGAAGGTTTTCTCTGTTTTCTCTATGGTTTCCGTTTGTGTCATTTGCTTTGATTCTCTGTCAGTTTTTCCTTCTTTCTTCTCTCTTTATTCTCCCACTTCTTTAAATAAAATGCGTCACATCATTCAGTGGACACAGGTTTGAGGATACATGGGTAGAAAGATGCAGACATATTGAAAGAGTTTCTTAAGATTTGTCGAGAGACACTTTGGTTGGATCACATGCTGTTTGAATGATCTTAAAGGAAAACAGACAGTGAGGGTGTAAACAATGAGGGTTGTTTTGTTTTGTTTCTTATTTAAAGGTGCAAATGGTTTTATCTGTTATAATTTTTCCATGTAAATAAGATTTCTAAATTTGGGTTATATAGATTTATACAAACATAAAAAAATACCAAAAAAATATATATAAATAAATAAATAAATATATAATAGTATTGAAAAGGAGTGAAGGAATCCGGGTCTAGTTAATTAGACCTTACTGACAGAAAGAGAGAATAAAGAACAAGAAAAAAAAGAGGGAAAATAAGCAGAAAACCTTGGGAGGAAACAGGGTTTGGAGTGGTTTGAGTGACCTGAGTCTAGGTTCCTCAAACACAATGTAGCCTGAACTACAAATTGCTCCATACAGTGTTTGTGGCGTCACAATGAGGTGCACAGACTTTTCTTTATTTTCTACCGAAATGTCAGAGAACCTTTTATGAGCGATTCAGCTACCATCCTAGTGGTTCGATGATGCTCTTGGGGAGCACACTCTGGATCTAGATCTAGAGCTCTGGATTAGCTGCTGGCAGAAAAGGCCTTGTTCCGCTAGTGTGCACAGGAGTAGCCATTGGTAGGGCAAGCCACTGGCAGAGTGTTTCTGGCAAAGCCATAGGCCCGAGTTCAGCGGCCAGGTTCATAGGAACAAAGGCCAGGACACAAACTCACTACACAGGCCTTAAGATGTCCTTTCTGGCTCACTTTCATACCTCCTGTTTTCATTAACATGTACTCCCTACATGCAAGGGGTCCAGTTTTTCCTGAATTGAACCGAAAAGCCAGCCCTTTGGTTTTCGAATTCATTTAAGGGGCGTTGATTCTGGCATTCGGATTTGAAGACTGTAGTCTCACAAAATCTGTGTTGCTTTGTGATCTACAGTATACATCAGCGCTTTTTTTTTCTTTAGTTGTTTGATTGTTCTGTTGATTTAAGTTTGATTGCGTTGTTCTTTTGATGATCTTGCTCTCGCAGTGCTTAAAAAGGACTTTAGGTTGTTTGTTTCAGTGTGGCTTTCACTGGCTGCCTCCCTACTCCTAACAAGGTGAACATGGAGGACATTGGCGTGGAATTTTACAGATCCACTAAACAGGCACTGTGGTTGGCTATTATTAGGCATCACCAAACACAGCCTGGGTTGGATAGCACCTTGTTTATGGAACCAGTCACGCAAACATGGGAACTCTGGGTAATGTGGGTCTGCTGTCTACAAAAAACTTTGACAGGACAACCCATTTGGGGGTGGACAGAAGCGTCTTTATGGTAATGTTTTATAAGATCAAAGGCCATGTGGGGACATATATGCTCTCCTCTGTTTGTTACTCATCTAAACATTGCAAAATCCCGATTGGTGCCCCTACATGCGTTTGAGGCTCTGTTTGAGTGCGAGGGGCTGAAATGTACTCATCAGATGCAAAAGAGTACAAGAGCAAGACCTTACGTAAAAACTCTGGGATCAGCTTCACGCGCTCTTCAGCCTCTGTTCTTCATCAGAGACTTGAGTGTCTTCTTTGTTTGACATCATCTAGTCTTCATGCTGACCTCACCAGCAGGCCGGTCATGCCGACAGCTCTGGGCACCATTTTACCACCAACACCACCAGGCCTTGAACCACTGCGTAATAAGTTGGATTCATTTGAGGGGGTTTATTTCTTTTGTTGTTATTCTTTTAAGATTAATTTATTATTGATGTGTGAGAGGTGCATACTATGTCTTTGAAGCACACGTTATGAGTGTCTGCAGTAGAATCTTTATATCTGCTGTATTGTAATAAAAGGTTTCTGAATTCTCTTTTTCTCTGGTTTCATGTTTTTTATTTCTCATCTAGTTATGAATATTTTCTTTACATTGTAGTTACCGTGTTTTCTGGACTATAAGCCGCTACTTTTTTTTCCCATGCTTTAAACTATGAGGCTTATAATGAGGTGTAGCTTATAGTCCGGAAAATACGGTACATATGGTCAGTAAATGAATATATAAAGCATTGAAGAATAGTTTTATGAAAATGCCTGCTTATGGTTCTAGACATCTTTACATCTTTTTAACTTGAATCTAAAAATATTAAAATGATTTTTGATGTTGAGAAACAAGGAGAGAATGAAAGTATTTTAGGTATGCAGTGTCATACAAAAGTTTGGGGATCCATGGTTAACATTTCTGTCAAATTATTTCTAAAAGAAAAAAGTTAAAGATGAAAGTCTTTTCAACATTTTAAGCAATATTAGCTTTGTATATGAGTGGGGCTGCACTCTTCTACGGCATACAGTCGTCTTCCCACGAAATTCAGCACCAGCAGTCTAATCGAGCCTGAAGCATTTTGGCAGAACAGGTCATGTGGACTGAAAGTTCAAATAGAACATTTTTGTCACTGTGATAAAGATCTGGGAGTGGGGGGCAGAACTTTTTTATTAATACGGTGGTGGACTGATCATGGTTTGGCCACGTTGCAGGCAGTGACATCATCTCATTAAGCTGGACATGAAATTGTTCAAGGTCGAACAGACTGTTTATTTCTGTCCTGCACAATAAACACCAAACCTTTAATCCGCTGAAAAGCTGCTACTATTGTACCTCAGGGAATTTGCGTATTATGAAATAGTCCAATTTCATTTCAAGAGGTCCTCATTTTTTATTCATTAGAAGTGACATTTCAAACCTTTTGTTGAACAATGGTTTTACTCAAACCCAGAATCTCAAATTATTAGGATGTATTGTTTTGGGTTTGAATAAATTCCTATCCAAACAGTATCAATATTATTACAAAAACATGTAAAAAAAATACATGTTTTTGAATTAAATTATGGGGAAAAGTGATTCCAATTCCCTGAGATGCACCAGTAATTCATCATTATACACTATAGTCATATGAACAAACTAGGAAAACCCATGAAGACCTTTGACTTTTGTACATATTTAAACATGGATTTTAAATATTAAAAATGTTAGCATATTTAATCTCCATTTTAACTACAAGTAAACAGAGCTGGAGGTGATGCTATACACAAAACTGACATGACTTTTAAAGGTAGTTTGTAAAATGCACTTATTCAGATTAAGCAGGAAAGCATTGGGTGTCCTGACTTTAACCTAAAGGCTTGTGAGGAAAATCACACTTTGCAAACTGATTTTAAAAGGCAATTCTTCAGTTATGTGTTTAGTTAGATCATCCTCTAGTCCTTCATCACTGCTCACAGGATGCCGTTGACTGGATAGTTCTGCGTCGTGGTCTGTTCTCAGTCCAGCAGTGATACTTGGGGGGATCATCACTACAGCAGCACTGCTGTATCTGGTCGACTCGTGCCAGCACAATACACACCAACACACCACCATCATGTCGGCGTCACTGCAGTACTGAGAATGACCCACCACCCACATAATACCTGCTCTGTGGTGCTCCTGACCATTGAAGATCAGGGTGAAAGGAGGATAAAGTATCAGAATCAGATGAACTACAGTCTGTAATTAAAGAACTACAAATTTCTCCTGTGTGGTAACTGGAGCTGATGCAATAAATAGTGAATATAGAGACAAGGAGGTGGTCATAATTTTATGGTTCTGTCTATGCCCTGCATGTTCTCTGCTCTTTAAAAACATAATGGAAAACATAACGGAAATTAACTGTTCCAGGTATAGAATGATAACCACAAACAAACCGGGCTTCTTCAGGACGTGGATAAACACTGGCTGAGAAAATCACAACCTCTTATATGAAATTCATTTATATTGTGTCACAGAGCCAGTTTTTAAGGCTTTAAAGATTTACAGCACTGTATATTTTCCTTAGACATACATAAATACATCCACTGTGCTACAATCTGTCATTTGACACAGTCCTACAGTCATTTCCGAGCCCGTGCGAGACAGATGTGTGATCATTCACTGAGGTGACAATATTACAATAATATATTTGATAAGACTTTTATTTGAAACCAATTTGCAAGTCACTACATTTAGAAGTATACAGTCTATAAACAAAAGTATTTGGGCTGTGCTGATTAAATATCATTTTTTTTAATCTCACTTCACAGTCCCAAAATCAAGGGACGTGCCATTCTCTTCAGCCAGAAGTAGGTCACATTCCTGTAAGCTGCTTAAGATGTCCAGAAAAGAAAAATAACCCATATCACGGTCAGAAGGTCCCTCTATGTTTCAAAGAAACAAAACTCCAAGTCTTCTGTCCTTAAAACTCACACTCAGCTACACTGCAACATATTCGCACATGTTGCTAGGCTACACTTCAGGAAAGTCCCCTCTTCACTTTAAGCCGTGCAGATCTACAGTATTGTTTATAATTTGATAAGAAATTGACTCGAAGTCTCTAATGAATCTACAGAGCTGAAAATCAACATCGGAAAAAGGAGCCACGGTGAAAAACCACGGCAAACCTTTTGGCCACTTGTACCACAGCTCCTTCATTTCACGTACTGCCTGCTTGAGGTTCATCCTCCTCTTCTGACTCCTCCTCCTGCTCTTGTTGACCCTTCTTCTGTGATTAAGAGAAAAGGATGATGGAAAGGTCATATGTACCGAAGACCAGCCCGAACAGTAAAGGTTCAGGCCTGTTTTGCTTTCTCATACATTCAGCTCACTCCCACTCACCAGTTTGAGGAAATCAATCAGCTTATATGCATCTTCTCCAGTAGACAGGTCCAAGAAGTCTCGCGGGATTCTGTAGGACAAACACGGACTTGGCTGGACAGTCACTTCACTGGTGGTGTACCGGAAAGCAGGACCATCCTAATAACATACAACAGACCTTCAAAACAATCCCAACAACTCCATTCTGTACAGTACAGCAAATATAATTAGTGAAGAGAACGTTTTCACGTGGTTTTGTAGGAACATCGTGGTGTGTTTGGATTTTTCAATGTGAAAACAAACCAAACCAAACCACGGGAACAACAATTCAAACTTACAAACACGTTAACTGAGAAGGACCACAGCAAATTAATATTTGTATTTATATTTTAGAGTCTGCTTTTCTTTTATCAGTCAGAGCTTCTTTAGTAAGAGGGACTTCCCCCAATCCTTCTGCAAATGGATCTTGTATCTAATCTCAGATTTTCAGTTTCATGAAAAATATTGGTACCTAATGGATAGTTTTGATGGGATTCTGTAATTTCATAATTAAAAATATACCCACAGTGTAGCACAGCAGTGGTCTCAGTGTGTGCATGGTGCAGTTAATGTGCATGTAAGCAGGTATTCAGGTAGTCTGTACCTGTGGTGCTTCTGTGTCACTAGCTGTAAGACTGTTTCCAGATGTAAGCTCTTCCCAGGTGAAGAGCAGGGAGTCTGTAACCTCACCAAATGGATTAAAGTCAATCAGCCACACACGACCCTGAAGAAACACGACCATATCAAGATCTCCCTTCACTGTCCCACACGCAAAGACAGACAGACATAGGTTCATATATATTTATGTCCTTCAATCCTCACCATGCTGTCTCTGTAAACATCAAGGACAACTGGAAAAGAAGAGACAAAGACAATACATCACAACGTTTGCAGCAGTTGCCTAATATGTTAATGATTTCCCTCTTCCCCATCTGCCGTCACTCACAGTCCTCATCAGGGAACTGGTGCTGAATGTGGTCCCTGAAGAACTGCAGTATGGACGAGGAAATACTTGCTTCTTGCTTGGAGATGTGCTGGTAGTATTGGGTGTAGTCTCTCTGAGAGATGCCTGTGAACACAAACCAACCACAGACAGAGCTCTGAGAATATCTATATAGATCAGACAAATTATACCAAACCTGCTCTGTGTAGATCAGACACCACATCCTGGTTTTCTGGTGCTTTCGTTTAAATTACAGACTAATCAAGAAGCTCTGATCTTAACGTGGCAACAGAGAGCAATTAACATAGCCAACCAGCAGTCTAGATCAGCGTTTCTCAACCTTGGTCATGGAGGCACCCCTGCCCTCAGTTTTAATTTAAAAATGGGTTAATTAGTTTAATTCAAAATTAGTTGAAATCAAAATTGGTCTTAACTTTGAATGGAAGTTAATGTGAAATATGAGCATTTCTATTGGTCTAATCATCCAGAATTATTTACATAGTGTACAGAGCAGCTACAAGGTTCAAACTATGTAGAAAACATTGTACAGAAGCAATGTGCTCTTCCTGTTTAGGGTCTTACCCATGATCACTGAGCACTAGGCAGGAATACCCACTAGACAGGATGCCAATCCATCACACTTACACCTAAAGGGCAATTTAGCAAAGCCAATATACCTACTGTGTTTAAGAGGTTAGAGAAAACCAGGACACCCAGAAAAAAACCCCAGAAGGACATGCAGGACTTTCTTTTGAAGGATGAAAGTGTTTTCATAGCGAGTTTTTAAATATTGTACAGTTTTGATCTGGCTGAAAACTTGTTTTTCTGCTCCCTCTGCTCTGAGCTCCTCCTCTGCTCTGCTCCCCACCAATAGACAGGGCTCTGGAATGAAGATGGCTTAGTGCGTATAACCAAGCAATGAAGATCAAATTTCAGTACGTTTACATATAGTTAAAGAAATAAAGAATTACACGCGGAGTCCTAATTTTTCACCTTGTATTGTTCTCATCATATAGCGTATCATATATCACCACTCAACATGTGATTTTGTCTATCCCATTGCCCAGCCCTACATTTTTAAACTTTCACTATTCAACTATGCCAACGTGAATACAGTTTTCCATTCTATACCACCTTAAAAAAATATGAAATAAATAAAATTTAGAGCATATGTAGGTCTCATACCAATAAGCTTGTTCTCCTTCACAAAGCAGCGGAATTCCCCTCCTGGAATGAGCTCGCTCCATTTCCTCAGGACCAACTAGAGAAGAGCGGACAGATTCCATAAAGACATGCATAGAGTTAATTACATGCTGCCTCCCAGAAACCAGTAGAAAACATTTTTCACGTTCACTCTCATAATAATCTATACCAGCACTGTTATGATTTAAGGGCAATCCCCACAGACATTCCCAACTATACACCCAGAAAGCCAAAGCTTTTTATGCACATAATTAAAAACATGTACTCTAATGACCTCTACTGGACAACACACGTACTGCAGCCCTGTTTGAATTTTATACTCTGTATTTTTCTGGACACCAATGTTAATGAATGTATTCAGCTACTTTAAGTTGCTATCTTGCTGACACAGATGTGCAAACACAAAGCATGTCCAATCCCTGTAGACAGGATTCTGTGGAGCAAATACACATTAATCTACAGGCATCGTGGGTTAGGGGGTAAAAATCCCCACAGCAGAGATGTTAATGTAATAGGCCATATAGTTGTCACACACAACCATAGAACCAGGACCAAAACATCTCAGGACTATGAAGATCTGACAAAGATGAAAAAGAGTTTTTCAACCCTGGTCCAGGATATGCCCAGCTTTATCTGCTCCCAACACACGATTCATCTATTCAGCTCATTAACAAATCCTTCGGAATTACAGGGGGTCTGTAAATGCAGGGAATCTACAAAACATGCAAGGCAGGGGTGCCTCCAGGGCCATGGCTGAGACTGTACACGTGTGTGAGCTGCACCTCATAGGTTATGACAGGGTCTGGGGAGTCATCGCTGCAATGGAGAAACCTGTAAAACATAGAATAAATGTAGTGAAAATCAGGGTTAATCACCCACTGTGCACAAAGTCAGCCTTTACATTACGGTGTCCAGGTCTGGAAAACAGAAACTTGCTAAGTAGGAGAAAGGTCCTTCCCTTGTTTACTTACGGCTGAGTTAGGTCATGCGTGATGAAGTCTGAGCTTTTAAAGAGAAGGAAGATATCACTGAGACTCTGGCACTGCAAAGAGCTGTTCAAGGCAATCCAGTTTGCATCCTTGAGAAGTGAACAAGAAGGACAGATAGACATATGGGTTATCTGCTTTTATCCAAAGTAATGCAATGTTGAAATGAACTGGAGAAATCCTCACTCTTGGTGCACTCCAGTTCAGTTTGGGAAAGATGCATCCGCCCAGTGTGTTTATTGCTTCCTGCACCTTTGAGGTAAATTCTGGGAATTCTGGTGCCTGTGAAGAGGTTAAAGAAACCACCGAGTTAGCTCTAGGAAAGAGAACATACCATGTACACAACAAAACAACAGGAAAACCACAGAAAATCACTTTGTCTCATCACAATTTTAAACAGAAGTCTGTCCTCAGAGGACAGATCAACTCAGATTGTCTTGTTAATGTAATAAAAACTACATAATCCATTATGCTCGATCGCCCTGCTCTCTGACTATTTTTTTTAAGCAGCATTATGCCAGAATTGGTATTTCTTGCTCCTGGGCTCCCTCTACAGTCAGCAAGTGTATTTCAGCCCAACACACTTTACATTTCTGAGCAATATAAAAATTAAGGCAGAGTAATGTTACAGGACTGTACACAAAAAGAACTTGTGCAGTTATGCAGTTTTTGTTAGTGTTGTCCTGTACACTTTATCACCACTTGCAGCATGTCAAGAGATGGTATTACCTCTACTACAGGCAGGTCTGTGATACATCACAAGATCAGATTTTAAGGTTAAAGTGCTAAGTAATGTTGCTATAACTTACTACAAGGTGTTATAAAAACCTGACATGATACAGAGCTCCATTCTGGATTATAAGGTTGCAGAGCTTGAGGTAACACTCACTGTAGCAACCGTTGTTGTCTCATCATCAGACCACTGAAAAAAAGAAGCAATTCATGACACTGGGGAAAAAAAACTGAACATCAAAGCCAAACATCAGAACAGAGTTGGACACATTTATTGCTTATATTGTTTCTACTCTCGTTACTTTGTAGTCAGAATCAGAAAATAACGTTCGCTCAAATATCAATGCTTAGTTGATTTCTCCAACCTCTGTCAGGGTACTTGCAAATATAATTTTATAACGTCTTAACACTGGATTAACATCCATGCTCGTGACAAAAAGTTGATTTTTCTTAAAGTCCAACCTTTCATTTTCTTTTATAATACAGCACTGATATACAGGATCACACAGCCCACATTACAGCCTGCTTTGATTAGTTGTCATCAAGATGAAACAAGAAACAGGCCTTTATCTAATCAAGCAACCCTCACCAACCTGAATATCTTCTTCCTCTTCAGAGTCATTGTTGTTGGTTTGTGAACAGTGATTGTTGTTTTCACAACTGCAAGTGATCAAATGGTTAATCAATTATATGTTAAAGCAGGTACATTTCAAACACCTATGATACATAATACTGTCTTTAAATTTGACTAAAAACACACCTTATCTGAGCAGTGTGTGCTGCTTTGCTCAGTTTGGCTCAGTAACTATACTTAATCAGGTGACCTGATGATGGAAATGAACCACTCCATGAGCTGGCTGAAGATGTCCGTGTTAAAGGGTATCTATTATAAAGTGATCTTGTGTTTTCATAGGCAAAACATTATTTTATAAATGGTTTTAAACAGCTTAGGTGCCTAAAAGTTACACTCAGTACTGTTTATATACATGATTCAATTTTTTTTGTAATATACACAGAGAAACAAGTAGTTACAATGTGCAATGAAATTTCCCAGACTACAAGTATTAGCTAAATGACTGAACAAACAATTTTTAGAAAAATATACTATATATATATATATCGTTGCTGTCTAATGAAAACCATGTATCTCCAAAAATGTGCTTACATTTGAATGGACATTATTTAAAACAAGAGAAAAGGAAAGTGATTTTAGGAGTATTTCTATTGGTCAGTTCATCCAAAATGATTTATATAGTGTACAGAGCAGCTACAGGGTTCATAAACTGGAGAAATCTAAAAGCAGACAGCAGCAATATGCACACTGGTCTGCTTACTGAAATCACTAGTGAGCAGTTCACTGGCTGTAACATCCTGGTGGTCATCTCATTCAGGGTTTCTCAACCTATGAGCCATGGACTACCAGTGGGCTGTACCAGTGTCCCTGTGAGGCAGTTGTCCAGAATGGCAAAATGGAAAAATTATTTAGTAGAAGTAAAATTTGAGAGTTTATTTATACAGAATTAAAGAAGTCCACATTTTGTAACTAGACATGTCTGATGTTAGCGATGCATCTTTACTCGTTTTAGTGAGGAATATTTGGGACACTTTTCATCTGTTTTTCAGGCTCAAATGCTCTCAATTTCATTTTAAGTTAAATTAAAGGCAAAGATGATTTTATATTAAATGTTGAGTTGTTTCATTGTGGGCTGTTTCTGATTATAAAAGCTGGGCCATGAGGTGGAATAGGTTGGGAGGAAAAGAAAGGAAGGAAGGAGGGAAGGAAAGGAAGGAAAGGTGCACACAGGAAAATCTGTCCCATCCACACACAGTGAAAAAACACACACAAACACATGTGAATTCACACACAGTGAGCAAGCATGCCCGGATTGGTGGGCAGATACCCGGGGAGCATCTGGGGAGTTATGTGCCTTACTCAAGGGCACTTCAGTCATGTTCTGCCAGTTCAGGGATTCTGACCCTTCTAGGCTGGTTCCTGAACTGCCAGGCCATGGCTGCCCTCCAAATGGACCAATGAGCACTCTGCTTGGAGCAAAGGTGGGCACTTCCGGTCCTGCAGTTTTCTGATTTCCTGCTCCAAGACGCCTGCTCTTAACTCACCTGTTAATTACCAAGCTTAGCAGGTCAAGAGCAAGAAAACCAGCAAACAGTGCTGGACTATGGCCCCCATTGGCCACCCATGGCCACCCATGGCCTGGGCCTCCTCCCAATTGACCACGCCCAATATATGGGAGTGTCTGGGTATTGATTGATTGAGATATTTATTACAGATATGTATTGGTCCCTTTGTTCTTTATGTGTGTGCATGAGTGTGCGTGTGTGTGTGTGTGTGTGTGTAAGCCTCACTCCAGAAACCTCAGCTCACCTTCCAGACACCACAAGAGTGCCATCATCCAGAAGATAGTCGATTACATTGTGAGGCAGAGGGAGGATGGAGCTAGAAGACACACAGAGCAGCACTTTAAACCAGAGCAGATCAGGATCATCACCAGACTTTCATCAAATAAACAATCACAGGGACTTCCAGAACTAGCACGCCTCACTAAGAGAGCCCTGCAACCTTACCTCTTAATGGTGTGCTTCTTAAATAAGGGATACCAGAAGGAGAACTGACAGTTCACTACCTGTTCCTTCTTCATCACGTCCCTGAACATAAACACAGCCCTGTGCGACCCTAAACCCGGTCTGAGCAGCCCCGAACAATGGTTCCAACCCCACTATTATAACTCGGTGTAAAAATCTATTGACAATGCGTGCGGATAGGTCACACGGAAAGACTCTTAAAATAGACGTGGAGGTGAATTAACTGTTAACAATAACACGTTTCGGTCGAGTGGGGAAGCATTTCGCGGGGACACCGGAGGCGGACTCTTCGAAACCCTGTCCTGCCTGTGACAGCGCCGCGGAGAGGCCTACTCTAGCCCGTTTTCTGTCTGTGCTCCGCGGTTTCATTCCGGTTCCAGCGGGTCGTGTTTCGGGAGGTTTGACTTCCAGCAGATGGTAAAAGAATGTTCCTGAGCCGTAGAGGAGGAGAGTCCAGGTCCGCAGATCATTAAACTCCGCTCTGGGTTTTTGTTCCCGCTGCTGGAGCGGCTCCGCTGCAGCCGAAGACCCCGAACAGCCGGAGTGAAAACCCGGAGCGGATTCACTCGGGACCTGGATTACCCTGCCCGGCATGCTTCCCTAATGACTTAATGCTGAGATGTGTGTCCAGAGTTAGGCCTGTGTTTATGTCCAGAGTTAGGACTGTGCCCATGCCCAGAGTTAGACCTGTGTCCAAAGTTAGGCCTGTGTTTATGTCCAGAGTTACATTTACATTTACGGCATTTAGCAGACGCCCTTATCCAGAGCGACTTACAAAAGTGCTTTGCTGTTCACTCACAATAACCATAGGTAGAAGACAAGGCTATAGTTAGACCAGGTAGACCAGGTAGACTAGTTAGACCAGTGTCCAAAGTTAGGCATGTGTTTATGTCCACAGTTAGACCTGTGTTTGTGTCTCCACAGATCAACTGAAGATGAGTTCTCCAAAGAAAGACACAGTGGAGCCACATGTAACCACTGAGGAGGTAACACTGACATGTACTCATTATGGTGATGAAGTAGGAAATATGAAGCGCAGGATTGGTAGGATTTTTGACTGACTGTGTGTTACTCTCAGGTCATTGCGGCTGGGAAATGGGTGAAGCTCGAGAAGACCACCTATGTGGATCCATCTGGGACTGTAAGGTATTGACCTTTACTATCTGATACTGTCTGATTGGAGAGAAGATTCAGATTAAAAGGCTCCAGGGAAGTTTGAGCTGACTAACAAACCAGTTGTTCGCAGGGCATATCTGGAAATATGATTTCTGCTACAAAAGCAGACATCTTTAAGGAATATTGTAGATATTTTTAAGTAAACATTTTACTAGTAAAATTTGAAATTATAGTTTATATTAAAGACATGGAGACCTGGCAATATGACTAATCAAAATCACATTATGCTGTTCTGGCATTATAATTAGTCAAAATGGCTTCATAGTAAATAGTAAATTAGTAAATATGTGAGTTGATATCTGTAATTAATACCAGAAAGAAGTTGTTTGATGTTGTGTGGTGTTGCTGGTGACTTTCATTTTCGAAGTAGCCTGCCATATGCACCTGGTGGTGTTGAGTAATGCACATTCCTGCTTACTTTGTTGCATCAGACAGTAAAGTGTGGGTAGTTGTGGAATTCATTTTTACTTTGTTTTTCATTTTAGTTTTTGAAGTCTATTTATGAAAATCGGAACAATCTCTGTTTATGGCAAAAAGTCAAATTGATATAATTAATGATGTACCTTGGTTGATTCGCCAATATGTTCGATGTCTGATGTATTGTTTTTTAGGTTTGTTTGGTTACTTTTTTTTACGTTAGATTTACATTAACAAAACAACTGGATGCATTTTTATGACTTAAATGATGTGCTTGTACTAGGAGTTAAGAATCGATTCAAGCTGGATTTAAAATGGGTAAAAGTCCAGTGTTTATGCTGTTTGTATGCTAATTACACATGGATTAGCTGATTGCGTCTTAATTCGAGACTGCAGCGTAATTAGATTTTCTGCCAAGCTGTTTCTTTAATGACCATGTCTTTGATTTTCTGCTTCCAGAACATGGGAGACCGCAAAGAGAATGACGAGACCGACCAACAGTGCTGCAGATGGTTTGTGCTTGCACCTTCTCAGAAGCCACCTTTATGAAAAATGCAGGTGATGCATGTTTGTGACATATTGTGTTGATTTAAAGGTGTGGGGATCATAGCTCTACTGAAGAGGACACTGCATATAGATTGCGTTGTCCTGGTGAAGCAGTTCAGACCACCAATGGGATGCCATACTCTGGAGTTTCCTGCAGGTCAGAAAAGCAGTGTGTATATGTGTAGATGTTCAGCGTTTATTGAATAGGTTATGTTTATGTAAATCATGACTCATGTCTCTGCTGGGGTTTATTGTGCACATTTCCAGGTCTTATTGATGATAATGAGAATGCTGAAACCGCTGCGTTGAGAGAGCTGAAAGAGGAGACAGGTTACAAAGGGGAAGTTGTCGGAGTTACTCCAGGTATCAAAAAAATTCCAAATGACCCATTTAGGAAGCGGATACACAATCCAATCAGCTGGTTGACTTGCCCAGTTAGGGTAATTCTAGGCAATTAACAATCATCACAGTGATTGTGATGCAATATAAAATAATTAAAATTATTGTGCAAATAAAATCTGGACAATATATGTACATCGTTTCAGTTACTGCCTTATACAGTGCATGCAGAAAATATTCACAGTGCTTCACGTTTTGCACAATTTATGTTCTACACACAATACCCCACAATGACAAAGTGAGAGTTTGTTTGAAATCTTTGCAAAGTTATTAAAAATAAAACACAAATATATGACATACATACTTATTTATAGATACCAATATATCTATACAGCTGTAGCTATAGCTCAGTGGTGGGAAACCAAAGTGCTGGAGTCTAGCAAAGTTTGCTGATTTCCCTGCTCCAACATGTCAAGTGCACATGGTAATTACCAGTTTTGTTGAATCGGGTGTATTTAGGTGGCAAAAGTACAAAACTGTGCAGGAATCCGAGGACCGGAGTTCCCCACCCCTGCTGTCGCTATTCATGCAGTGTTCTTCCATGAGGCTTGGCTATAATGGCTACAGCAGAAATGTTATATGAAGAGTAAATGGCATAATGTATGTTTAACAAAAATATAATTGGTAGAGGCCGTGGAACACCCAACTGTCTGAAGAAGGTGTGTCATGTTGCCCTGTTTTAGCTTTTGGACAGTGATATAATCAGCATTGCACATATTATTCATTGAGGTGAATGAAGTGATCCCATCAAAATCTTAATTGCAGCAATTTTGTCATTAAGTCAGAAGTGTGTTTGGAAAGCCTGTTAAAGGGTAAATTAAAAATGAAAGGTGTTTGGTTCTTATTATCTCTCTCTCTCTCTCTCTTTCTCTCTCTCTCGCTCTCTCGCTCTCTCTCTCTCTCCTAGTCACGTGTCTTGATCCAGGACTCTCTAACTGTACCACACATATTGTGATGGTGAATATAAATGGTGATGATATAGAAAATATAAACCCCACCCAACAGCTTGGTGAGACTTTTTATATTTGTATTGAAACTTTCTATCGTACAACTCATATTTTGTATTCATATTTTCATATTTTTGACTGTTAATTCACTGGTATTAACCATAATTTCCCTCATGTTCTCTATATTTGTGTCCTTTTTAGGTGATGGCGGTAAGTTTTATTTCTCTTAAAAAATATACACTTATTGTCAAAAAAATTGTTGCACTCAGAGGGAATCAACTGATTGCAAGGCATGACTGCAGTGGTGTCGTGTCAGACTATCGCAGTGTTATGGTGGTAACTCAGAATGGCAAGTGGGTCATGTTCAGTGACAAGTCCTGCTTTTGTCTTGGTGAAGATGACCAACAAAAAGTGTGTGGTGGCACCGTGGTCACCACCAAGATCAACAATTTGTTGTCTTGCATCCCATGTCCACATGTCATGGTGTGGGGTGCAAATTCGTATGATGCCAGTGGTCCAACCTTTTCTGAACATACACTCTGGTTCACTCTGGACAATGCTCGTCCACATACTGCTGGCATCTCAAAAGTTTGGCTTGAAGACACAGATACTATGCTGTGGTCAGTCACATCTCCAGAACAATCCCTGATTGAAAATGTGTGGGATGCTATTGGATGCATTACCAACACTCCACCCCTACCGCACAATCTGCAGAACTGAGTGAGAACATTCACGCTGCATGGGATGGATTATCACAGGACACTATTAGGAACCTCTACAACTGCAGTCTGAGACGTCTGGCATGTTGTGTTAAACCCAACGCTGTACGGAGAGACACGACTTCGGTATGTGTAGCTCAATAAATATTGCTAATATCAGTCTAGATTTAAATACATTTAGACATGTGTCTTCAACATGTGAGCATTTAAATATATTTAAATGTTCCTGGTGACCATTATCTTCCCTATAGCATTGCAACCCTGCACTTCCTTCTGGGTGAGACTATTTTTTGATGATGAGTATATTAACGTACAAACTTTCATTGTATTTTATGGAGCTTGTCATTTGTACTTCTGAAAGGGTCTTATTAATTTATTTTTTCCAGAATTTGTGGAAGTTATTCTTTTACCTCTCGATGAATTTCAGAAGAAAATTGATGGTGCGTATCGTTTTTTTTCTGCTCCATTTATATTAACTGGGCATATAACTTTTAAGACCCACTGTACAATTCAGAACGATATGTGATATTTTATATACACTGCTGTTGTAGTTTCTCAGTTTCTCTGCATACTTTATTCTCCTCGTTTCACCCTGATCTTTAATGGTCAGAACCTCACAGGACCACTACAGAGCATGTATTATGTGGGTGGTGGATCATTTGTCAGCATGGTGGTGGAGTGTTATTGTGGATCAGACACAGTGCTGCTGCAGTGTTTAAACACCTCAGTGTCACTGCTGCACAGAGAGTGGCCCACCAACCAGAAATGTCCAGTCAACAGTGTCATGTGGGCAGCATCCTGTGAGCACTGATGTAAGACTAGAGGATGACCAACACAAACTGTGTCTCTGACTTTACATCATCTACAAGGTGGAGCAGCTATGTAGGAGTGCCAAATAGAGTGGACAGTGTTCAAACACTACAGCAGCACTGCTGTTTTGGATCCACACACTAACACATCACCACCTCACATATCAGTGTCAATGTAGAGCTGAGAATGACCTACTACCCACAGAATACCTGCTCTGTTGTGGTCCTGTGGGGTCTTGAACTTTGTAATACAGGGTGAAAGGAGGATAACAATGTACACAGAGAAACAAATGGACTACAGTCTGTAATTATAGAACTACAAAGTGCTCATGTATGGTAAGTGGAGCTGGACAGTGACTGTAGAACAAGGAGGTGTTCATAATAGTATGTCTTTACGATTCACAATCAGGGAAACCTTTTTCAGTTGTCAGACAGAGCCTCAAAATCAACCAGATTGTTCTGTATTGTGGGTTATGCTTTGGTCTGCTGACAAACTCAAGTTTTGTAGAAATGTCACACTTCTGCACAGGCACAAAGCCAAAGCAGCCTACACACACAAAGTGCCAAAGCAATGGAGGACTGGAAAGCAAAGACGTTAATGTTTATGGCCAGCAGCCAAAGTCAAACCCCAATCAGAAGGAATCAGTAAAAATCATTCCTGAAAAGTCAAATCAGTCACCGTCTCCATTACGGTATATGGTATATGATATATATATTAGTAAATTTTGCAGTGAGAGATGCCGTTTTGCCTTTCCCAATAAAATATTTTAGTTTGTATTCATTCAGAATTTTTCAGATTTATGTGGATATTTTTTTTTGGGTGAAATTTTCTCATTGTGTTGAATGTTTGGCAGTGGAAAGTTCAACAATGGGACGTTAAACAATCTTTACAGTGCAAGTAGATTTTATAGTCCACACAAATTTGATGACCTTTCATTGGGTTGAACTCTTTTGCACGACTCTGTAGTTATTGACTGGAGTTAACTAATACTTCTTATATTTAAAATAATACCTCACTGTATTATTTTAATTATGCAATTTTGTTTCCCTGACTCAGTCTAATGTTCTACCTTCTCATGGTGTTTCCGTTGTTTATAGAGCTGCTGAAGAAGGAGAAAATAGTCGTGGACTCCAAAGTGTACATTTATGCCATGGGAATGGCTCAAGCCTTCTTTAAACCCAATGAGCTACCTGTACTCAAACAGTGAGGCCTGCCGTCCACCCCACCTCTGCTATTCTAAACAGTAACAAAAGGACCAGAAGAAGAAACCTACGGTTAACAACAGTTTGCATGCTGTTTGACAGCTCCTGAGTGCCTTTTAAAACAGCAAATTAAAGATACATACTTATTCCGCAATTTCCTGAACATTCCTAACACTAACTAACAAAATAGAATTATAGAATTGACTGTTTAATTAAATTAACTGTAAATTAAAATCTGTTAGTACTGATACCAAACATGTTCAAGATGACATTGGACCAAAACATTGACAAGCACATAAGATTGAGCAAAAATATATGTCAGTTTTATGTGATCTACTTTTAAAAATAAAACTTGACAAGTGACTCTAGGTGTGACCAGAGGTCATGAGATTCGCCATTGTCTAACTTTGTGTTTCAAAGATTGAAATATGAATTATTCTAGAACCAGTCGGTGCTGCAATGAAGCAACAAAAGCATCTGTGATCTGTTATCTTTTATCTAATAAATTGCCAGTTGAGACATTTGTATTGTTGCCTATTGTGTCCATTGTTAACTTTCCACACCCCGACCATATTCAGTAAACATACTTTATTTTGAGCAACAGCTGGAATTGAGGTTATATAATTGAGATTACATAGAATTTTGCTTGGAAATTCCTGCAAGAGCTTGCAGCAGCACTGCTGTGTCTGATCCACTCATACCAGTGCAACACACCACCACCATGTCAGTGTCACTGCAGTACTGAGAACGACCCACCACCCACATAATACCTTTGTGGTGGTCCTGTGGGGTCCTGACCATTGAAGATCAGGGTGAAAGGATGAGAATAAAGTGTGCAGAGAAACAGATTTATAGGACTACAAAGTGGTCCTGTATGAAACGAGGAGCAGAAAAACTGCACAGTGACTGTAGAAACAAGGATGCGGCTGAGCAGTGTATATTATATTGTATAAGGGGTCTATTTACAGAGAGAGACCCAGCAGGTACACAATGGCCTACTTTGGGAGTGCTATACAAAGACTCAAAGTGCAACAAGGAGCTCATTCTTCCACAGGCACTCTCACCAATAGTAGCTTCATCAGCCCAGTGAAGGATCGCCAGCTGGTGCTCAAATGGCCTTGCAAAATGGGGCTGCTTTAGTTGAAGTCCAAGTTGTGTAAGTCCTTGGCCTCAAGAGGGCCCTCTCTTCTGAGGTTTACATTCAATGAATTTGCCATGCTTTCAGTAAACACTTCTTTCATTGTATCTTGAGCCTGTTATGGCCTTCATTTCTTCCTGCGCCTTTCATTATTTCATTCAGTTAACCTATTTGAAGGTGCTGTGTGCACCAGACATTAGTGATCTAAATTATAATTGTGAAGACAAACTCAAGGCCGTTCAGAGGGCACTGAAAAACTGTAAAAATGTAGATTGAATCCTAAATTACAAACCAAAGTAAAGACAAACATTCAATTTAAACAATTTATGAGGAGTGCTTATACCTGTAAAATGTAAGTAAACTCACTTTTTTAAATCTATGACCATTTTCACACTCGTACTCACTGTAAAATTTGGGTAAAACAAGTGATTTTTTTCAACAAAAAAAGTTTTATGGTGATAAATTACAATTTTTTGCTGTTTGAAACATGACTAGCGCACCCCAAATGATTCAAAATTCAGTTCCGCTGTGTCTGTAACTCTGTCTCACTTAATGATGGGAAAGGATTTTTAACCTCTAATAGCAGTGGGCAGTGCTCTTTTAACCTTAACTCTCTCTTTGGTTGCTGTAGCAACATAGGAAGCAGAGAAGCTTCCAACTGGCTGCTTTCTACACCAGCCTGGTCTCGTGTTTTGGATTTATACAGCTTTTTTCTTGACTTCCGGTGAATAAAATGAATAACATTAACAACCATTCACACCTATTTCATTTTTCCCGTTTTGTTTTACATACTGTTGTATTTCCTCTCCATTATTTGCTATCATAATATAGATATTAGAGGCTGTCTTGTTTAAACATTGCATTCGTTTGCTTTGAACTTGATTGTTGAAGTGAAACGTATTTCTTTGATCATATAACTTTTCATAAAAATCTGCACATATCTGAAGGGATCCTGGTTGCATAAACATTTTTTGTAAAAATACAATAAATAAAAAAATAAAATCTTTTGTTACTGATTGTGGTGACAGGATTGAGGCCCACCAGTGGAGTTGCATAAGGCCCCCAAGATAGCTTAGAAAAGCTTAGAGCCTTGTTGAGCCAGCTTGCTCTCCAAAATATAGAGGGTGTGTCCTGAGCAAAGACAACAAACTCAAATACATCATAATGTTGAAGTAAAATAGTAGATTAAATTATTATAAGTATATCTGCACTAGAGTTTAGTTTTGATTCCTGGGTTGTTTAGAACTGTGTTTCTCAACCCTGGTCTTGGAGGAACCCCTACCCTGCTCCCACCTGATTCTACCATTCAGCTCATTAACAAATCATTCAGAGATTCAGAGGGGTGTTCAAGTTGAAATGTTCAGGGTAGGGGTGCCTCTAGGACCAGTGTTGAGTAACCAGAAAATGAAGTCCACTTCCTGGTGAATGTCAGGTGTTGAAGTGCAGGCAGAGGTAGAAGATCAGGAACGCCCACAGCTCTGCTCCAGCCCAAGCTCACTGAAGCAAGAAACGCCTCTTTTCAGCCACAGTCTGGAGCTCTGTTCCCTTCAGTCTCAGAGGGAGAATGCATAGCTGCAGGGGAGGGTGCAACCCCCAGAGTCAGCAAGTGGAGGAACCACAGGGATGAAAGACTGCAGATCTATAAGCTCAGGCTTGCACTTGGCTGAAAGAAGGAGTAATCATGGGGAGAACAGCAAGAGCAGAGAAGAGTGATGAAGAGTTCAGCTTCGTCAGTCCAGCTGTGAAGTATCTGCTCTTCTTCTTTAACACCCTCTTCTGGGTGAGTTTGCACAGAGTTATGCTGGTTCTCATCTGCAGGTCGTGTTCCTCAAGAATGACCCAAACACCCATGTCTGCTTTAAGGACTGAGCTTTTCCTCATGTTCTGATTAATCAGTAACACCCTCAGACTTTCTCACAGCTGTGGCTTTAACATGCACTGAATTTGGTAGTGTTTGGTTGTATTTGGTATAATTTGGTTGTATTTCTATTATTTGGTAGTATTGGAAACTTTTGTGTATTATTTTATATTTGGAAGTATTTGATATTATTTGGTAGTATTTCTATTATTTGGTAGTATTTCTATTATTTGGTAGTACTTGGTATTTGTTATTATTTGGTAATAGTTATTATTATTTGATAGTATTTGGTAGTGTTTGGTAGTATTTGATATTATTTGGTTGTATAGCTATTACTTTGTAGTATTTATGTTATTATAATTTGGTAATATTTGGAATTATTTGGTATATTTTGGTATTCTATGGTATTATATGGTAGTATTTCTATTATTTGGTAGTAATATTTTGGTGGCATTTTGTATCTGTTGTTATTATGTGGTACTGTTTGGTGTTATTTTGTAGTATTTGGTATTATTTGGTAGTATTTTGATGTTTTGTAGTATTTGGTATTAATTGGTATTTGGTAGTGTTTGGAACTAGGAGCTATTTAAATATTAAAATATTTAATAATTGAGTTGTTATGATGAGTGTATGAATTCTTTATTAGAGAATGAAGAATCTACTTTTCTACACTCTTACAAAAAAGGGGTTCTAAATGGAATCACAGCAAATTATAAATATTATAAATATTCCACTTTCCCAGAGTCCAATATATACATCAGTTAAAAATTAGGTATGATATATGATGAGGTATGATATATATATATATATCATTGATATATATTTCAAGTCTCAAGTATGTATGATTATATTTATGACTGGGAAAACTCCAAGCAGTGTGAGCAGCCAAGGCTTGGGATTGGAATCCAGTCATCTTCAGGGTGCAGAGTGTGTACAATCTTGTACGTACATGTCATGTAAATCTTTTCAGATGTGTATCAATCTGTCACGGATGACTACAGTCATCAGCCTGGCCTACCAAATCCAGGCCTGCCACATCTGGAACTTGCAGCATTGTTGTCTGACACCATCAGACTTATGCTACGCCACAAAGGCCGAGTGCTTAAGTATTCATCACTTGAGGTGTTGAGCAGCCCTTGACCTGAAGCTGCATACGTATGTATGACACTATCTGTGCACTATAAGATGGAGTTTATCTCGTTAGAATCATAATGAACTTACACTGGGATCCAAGAACAAAACTCCTTTTCTCTTCGCTGTTGATTCTGCCAGTCTGCTTTTACAACCTCTTTTTGAACTTGTTGCTGTTGCTAAGCAGCGAGTCTCATTTATTCATATGCTGATAGTGCAACACTGAGTTTTTTGGGGTGAGGGAGGAGTGGGCCCCATGCGGCCTTTCGCTTTTCATTCTGTAGTTCACAAATGAAGGGTTCAGATGAATAATGCCTCCTTAGTGAGAGAATTTGACAGCCACTATGTAAAAAAAACACAAAAACATGTTTGTTAAATTTAGCTACTGCTTTCCAAACTTGTGGAGTGGAAAGTAAACCCTCAATGCAGTGAATGTTTTATGCTTTGGGTGGCTTTACAGTCTCACAAATACTTAAGAAGATTTGACATTGAAATCCACAGGAACAGGCCAGCTATTGTAGTATTTCTAACGGAGAGGAAAGTTTAAAAATGACCATGTTTTTCATACATTATATGGACCCAAGTATCGGGACACTCTCTTAATCAGACAGATGTTTATCCTACATTTGTTTGAGTAACTTTACTTTCCCGGAAAGTCTTTCCGCCAGATCTTGAAGTGTACTTGTGAGGATTTGGTTGCTTTCAGCAACTAGAGCATCATTGACCCCAGGATGTTGAAGGATCTTCTTTAACTTGCCAACTCATCCCAAAAGTATTGGATCTTTCCAGAGAACAGTTCCACTGGCATGGTGGTGGGTTAGTGTGCATTGTGCTGGTAGGACTGGATCCGACACAGCAGTGCTGCTGGAGTGCTTAAACCTCTGAGTGTCACTGCTGGACGGAGAATAGTCCACCAATCAGAAATATCCAACCAACAACATCCTTTGCACAGTGTTCTGCAACCACCGATAAAGTAGGATGACCCACACAAACTGCAGCCACAGATGAGCTTCTGTCACTGACTTCACTTCAGTGTCTAATAGAGTGGACAATGAGTGACAGCGCGACATGCATTAATGCACCACCACTGTCAGTGTCACTGCAGTGCTGAGAATGAGCCACCACCCACATAATAGCTGCTCTGTGGTGGTCCTGTGGGGTCCTGAACACTGAAGATCAGGGTGAAAGGAGGCGAGTATAGTATGCAGAGAAACAGATGGACTACAGCTAAATATAGAACTACAAAGTGCTCCTATATGGTCAGTGGAGCTGATATACAAGTGACCGAAGAAACATGGTTGGTGATAATGTTATGGTTGATTTGTGCATTGTGTATATTAGTAATACATAACAGAGCCTATTAAACAGCACAGTTCTCCAAACTGGCCGAATAAGCTGACACTAAATATGACACATGGTGGTATGTACCTTTTCGGGAGGCAGGACAGGCCTAAGCTTGTATAAACCTATTGGACAAGCATTCAAGGAATTTCCCTTCCTGTTTAATCTGAAGACTGGCATAAGAAAAATGCATCTGTAATGTTGATAAAATTGACTATGTGACAAGAAACACAACGGAGAATCACAAAATTGTGTAAAATTACGCAAAACAATACGATAATACTTATGACATGGTCACTTACAGCATGTGTAAACTATAACGTTCTGCTGATATGAAACCTGTCAGACAGTATACAGTCAGAAATGAGTGAAATCACTGTGAGAATGGTCTTACGCACTACTACACGCAGTGTCCCGTGCTTGACTGAGATCTCATTTCCAGTGTTTTCACCGAAAGAAAAGCCTCAGTAACCTGAGAGTAGTGGTAGGAAGACATGGCTATAAGCGTTGCTTTGTATTAAGGAACTTGGACATTTTTTAGGGTGAATTGATACTGGATGTGTCTAGGTTTACCGCTCTCTTTTCTGTTTGGGTGAGGGGTCCAGAGTGTCTGTGTGGGTTCCACACAAATAAAGCTACCTTGCTCTGTTCCCTGTGAAAGTCCTGAGAACTGTGTTTCATGGAGAGCTCATAATCAAGTCTGTGTTAATCCAACACACGCCTCTAAACTGCTTCCTTGTCAGTGCTCACTAAGATCCGGTTTCCGGATATACATTCTTCCATACATAGCCCCCTCATAATTATGTCATGATGACCAGAAGCTGTTCCTCCAGACTCACAAAGGTGTGCAAAGGAAGGAGGCTGCTGTTGTTGATCTTCTTGTTTTTGTTTGCTCTAGTTAGCTAACATTTACTTCACCTTGAGTTCACACCCTCAAAGCAGAGCTGAATCTGAACAGTGTATTCAATGCTCTGCTTTCTTTCCTGGCAGCCCACACCAGGCAGGGTTGACTTATTGTACAGTTTGTGGGTTAGTAACCCCTCCACATACCCAAATATATGTTCACAAGCCCTGGAGATGAATAGTGAGGATATTATGCTTTATCCACCATGTGTCAAGTCACGCAATCCTTTGCATGTCTATGAAACTCCATTTGAGCTTTTGGAGTAATGGAACAGCCTTTAGGAGGCTTACAGATTTTCCGGAGGAGAAATGGAGAGGTCTGGTGGACAGGGGGCATGTTAAGACTGGTAAAAGGCAGCTCAGCCCCTAAACAGTTCACAGGTTACATGTCAAAAACTGAATCTGTCATTGGGAGAGTCCACGTAAACACCATCTCGCAACAAACCTGACCCTCCCTGGAAAGCTATGAAGAAGTTACTAATAATGTTGTGCAATTTCCTGTTATTTACTGAAGATGATCTGTCTCCAAACTGTCTACATGATATTTCATACACTACTCGTTTCCACATTGCAACACAATTACGAGCAAAAGCAATTGAACTAAAAGACAAAAGGTACTGATGCAATATATGCATCCTGACTAGGGCATTATGTTCTATCTATGAGCGACAGTATATTTGCAGACACTGTTTATAATAATATAATATATAGTAAAAATGGTGCTGCAAAGGGTTCTTTGAAAATTGCCTTAAAGGAACAATTTTGGTTCCATAAACCACCAGAAAAGAACATTTTCATTAATTGAATGTTCTTTAAATGTTTAAAATGATCATCACACCCAAACGTTTTTTACATACTTTAAAGAACTTTATAGCACCTTTAAAATCAATATATGTTCTGCAGATGATCTCCCAATACAGCCTGTCTCATCTAACTAATCTCTCTCTCTCTCTCTCTCTCTCTCTCTGTTTCATAACAGATTATCTCAGTGGTGCTGATGTCCATTGGAGTGTATGCCAGGATAACTAAACATGGTGAGCTGATCTGATGAACTCTGAGCCAGGAGCAGCAGGTTCCCTCTCAAGTCCTTTAACTGGCCATTAAGAGCTGCTATTAAACTCATCATGTGTTCCAATGAAAGAGTCAGCCATATACACCAGATGTGCTTCTTTTTTAGGATACAGTACAGATTTCAGAGCACTGAAGTGAAATAGGGGTTATTTTATTGGGGGGAGAGTGGGGCACGACGTAAAGTGGGGTAAAATGTAACGCTTTTAATATGCATAAACAGTCTTCTTCTTCTTTCAGCTGCTCCCTTTAGGGGTCGCCACAGCGGATCATCATTTATGATCCACATTATAGTTTTGGCACAAGTTTCACGCCGCATGCCCTTCCTGACGCAACCCTCACCGTTTATCCGGGCTTGGGACCGGCACCAGAAGTGCATAAACTACACCCCTAATGGCTGGTTTTTATATACATAAAATTGGGGTCTTTAATGATAATGAGATAAAAATAAGGTCTCATTGAGTTACAAAGGTAATTACATATTACAAACAAAGAAGAGAAATTGTGGTCACTCGACAGTCACAAACACGCCTTATCAATTTGATCAACTGCATTAACGCTTACAACCCAAGATCTGCACTTCATGGGCAGTTACATACTGTTTAACAGGCTTCATAACTCAGGATAAGAGCAACCTATAGACATAACTTACAGACAAGACATATCATGTCTAACCATTGTGTCTAACCACACATCATTGTGTGATGAATTATCAGTGAGTTCAGCTCAGAGTACAGCTTCAGCTAAATTAAATCCCAGTTTAAATGTCAAAGGAGCTTCAAGTGCATGTTTACTGCTCTGTCCACGTGTACATGCTCAACCTGCATACAGACTCTGACTGATCAGAGAGAGGGGGCTGACCGTGTCTCTGACCCAGATATTGGGCTACAGTGGAAGATGAGAAGGGAACAAAGAAATTTGCACAAAGAAATTTCAGAATAAAAGTCCCAAGAAGGGATAATACTGATACATACAAAAATATCAAAAATTATAAAGGACATTAAGGTTGTGGGGTTTTTTTATTTGGACTACTGTCAAGCATTTACAATTTTATCATATTTGTTATCATAAATATCCTTGTCTGCCTAATCATTACAAATAATTTAGCAATTCTTGCATTTCCAGGTCAAAAACACAAAGAATGTTTAAATTCTGAGATATAAAGTGTATCATGTAAATGTTTGGTCAAAACATGGTAAAACAAATATCTAAATTCTGTTCATTTTTCATCTCATGCTGAACAAAATCCTGGGGTTGTCTTGCTGGACATGAAATGTCCACCTCTGTTATGTGTATTTCTTGTCCTATAATTGTTCATCACTACAGAAGTCTAACTCACGGCTGAATGTTAACCTCTGCCTTTATTTATTTTGTACAGAGACAGCTATGGCCTGTTTGACGGTGGATCCCTCCATCCTGCTCATGATTGTTGGAATTCTCATGTTCTTCCTCACTTTCTGTGGCTGCGTGGGCTCTCTCCGAGAAAACATCTGCCTTCTTCAGACGGTCTGTTTGACCTTTTAGGAAAACTTTACAATCAAGCTTTACAGCCTAAATAAAACATCTAAAGCCCTAATAAACATCTAAAACAGTCCACTATCAGCTTGATGATTTTTACAGTAGTGGCTAAAAACACTGGGGAAATTGGGACAAAGGGGGAAAAGGGAATTACAGTTTAAAGCCTAGGTCTCGCATCTCTTCTCTCTACCACTGATTCTACCACTTTCCCTACAGTTCTGCATCTGCTTGACGATCCTCTTTCTGCTGCAACTGACTGCTGGAATTTTGGGTTTTGTCTTCGCAGACAAGGTAAAGAAGATCACATCTATATCGCAAAGTATGCAATATCTTGTGCATTGTCAGCAAATTGTAAAACATTTTTGGTGTTGGATTCAAAAGGAATATTCCCATGGTTCTCATTTTTATGACATATCTACCAGTTTCTGTCTGTCTAGTATCATTACGTTTACATTTGCAACAGTTTCAGACGCTCTTATCTAGAACGACTTACAGAAGTGCTTTGCTGTTCAAGATCCTCTGGGCTCCGAGTGGTTTAGCAGTCTAATGGACACTAGCACTATAACCTGAGGACTGCAGGTTCAAATCCTTGGCTATGCTACATTCCATTGCCAGCTGGAGTCCTCTCTCTGTGTAGGTGGTGCCCTGTGTAATGCTGCCTGGCACAGGTATGGCACAGAATTGTATCAGAGCTGGGGACCCGACGCTTCCTCCAGAGTGTGTTGGTTGCCCAGTAATGATGCAATGGGGGCAGTTTCGAAAAGGAAACATGTATCAGAGGAGGCTTTGTATCATATGTGATGGAGAGTCCTCTAACGGGTTTGGGTAATTGGTATTTCCAAATTGGGTTGGAAAATTTGGGTAAAATTAAAAAAAAAAGTTTGTAAACCTAGAATCTAGAGATACCTCAAGATGCTGCTTGTTCAGAATGGAGAATGTTGCATCAGAATGGAGACCCTGATACCAATACATCTTATCATAGAAGACATGGTATAAGCCTTCAATGAGTTAAGTGCTCTTGATTCATTTATTTACTGTAATTGGAGACACAAAGTGCATTTTTAATATCATATGCTGGATCACGCTTCAGACGACATATAGAGGGGATGATTTGTTGAAGTAATGTATTGCCTGTATTTTTTTGGCATTTGTAGGGCATTTTGCACAGAATAAAGAAATTAATTTACTGGACAGTGCATATTAGGGAGCATCGCCCATATGATTGGTAGACCACTCAAAGAAGGCCCCAACAAAAAATCTATTCTCTCCTAATAAAGCTTATATTGAAACAGTGCGCCCCCTGCTGCCTACATTAAGTTACCATATCTCTGCAAGCAGTACATTGTATTGAGATGCAAAGGTTGATACAGAATGTGTAATCTGCCTTTGTGACCTGTTTAACACTCTTATACATACTCACATATATCGTTTCCATGTTTTGCAGGTTCGCCATAAAGTCACAGAAATGATTAACAATGCAATCCTGCATTACAGAGATGATCTGGACCTTCAAAACCTCATTGACTTTGGACAAAAAAAGGTTCAGACCCAATATTCTCTGGTTTTCTGGTTTTCTGATTTTTCTGATTTATGATTGTAGTCAATGAATGTGTTACATTGTTCTTAATTGATGAATAAGAAGTCTTGTCTTGTTGTGTGTGATTAGTTTGCCTGCTGTGGTGGAACGTCGTATAAGAACTGGTCACAAAACATATATTTTAACTGCACTGAAGACAACCCGAGCAGAGAGCGCTGTGCTGTGCCCTTCTCCTGCTGTCTGATCTCTAAAGACGAAGTAAGAAAGATATTTATCTGGGGGCTGAATAGTGTCATAAGTGTGATATCTCAGGTTCTGGACCTCAGTATACAGCATGTTACAAATTAGTATCCAAATTGGATTTGTGCCATAATTTTTTGGGGACCCCTCTAACCCTCTCCTGGCATTACAAAATGTGCCAATAGGTTCATTTTTATCTGCTCCAGTAGCTCCTACTCTATTAGCAGTTCTTCTCTACAGGGATCAGACGAGCTGTATGTGCATTTGCACATCTGTGTCAGCAATGTTGATGAATGCATTCAGTAGAAGATCACAATGTCTTGTTTATGTCTTTGTATTTGAACAAATAAATGCCTACTTCCAAGATAAACCTGAAGAAACCTAAACAGCATCACATAGCTTTTCTTTGTCACTATTATGTGAAAGGACTGAACACTTACATGCACAGCGTATTACAGATTTAAGAGTGTGCTGTCTTAAACTCTCTTTATTCTCTTTCTGGTCACAGAAAGTTATCAACACCATGTGTGGACATGGGATGCAGTTGTTAGATCACCTTCAAGCAGATGCCTTCATCAACACCAGTGGCTGCATTGACAAGCTGGTCAACTGGATTCACAGCAACCTGTTTCTATTGGGAGGCATTGCACTGGGCCTGGCCATTCCTCAGGTTTGGAGTCTTCAAGTGTGAAACAAATGAGGATACAAGCACATTCTTTACAAAGCTTGCTTTTAGAAGTTTCAGAAATGTCTTAAAATAGACATTTTTTAGATTAATGCACAGACTTTACAAACCAAATTGAATGGCTGGAGTCAAGCACAGCTTCCTGATTTCCCTGCTCTATGACACCCAATAAACCAGGCAATGAGCAGGTGAGCTGAATCAGCTGTGTCTAAGCAGGAAAAGCACTAAACTGCCCTTTTTAAAATGTGTCCTCTATACAGAATGTGTTTCTGTGGGCAGCCACAGGCACAAAAGAAATTGGACAAAAGAATAATTACATACTTATCATCCAGAAATTGTTGCATCCACAAGGAAGCAACTGATTGCAATGCACAACTGTAACGAAAGCACCATGGTCAGCACCAAGATCAATAGTTTGTTGTCTCTCATCCCACGTCTAGAAGGCCTGGTGTCGTGGTGTGGTTTTGTATGATGCCAGATCACATTTGGTCTTCATTACAGGCACTCTGACAGCCCAGTGTTATGGTACATCCTGTACCATAACGTCCAGTTGTCCTAGATCTTCCGAACACATACTCTGGTGCTCTATTCCAGCAGGAAAACGATTGTCCACATACTGCTGCCGTCTTAAGAGCTCACCTTAAAGACACAGTTGCATTGTCAGACCTATCCCTGGTTGAAAATGTGTGGGATGCTATTGGAAGCTCAGGAACTGAGAGAATATTCAAGATGCATGGGATGGATTATCACAGGACATTAGGAACCTCTACAACCTCATGCCGAGACGTATGGCATGTTGTGTTATACCTAAATTTGTAGTCATTCATTGTTCTTGGTAACATTTAACTTCCTTCCAAATAGCATTGCAATCTGACACTTCCTTCTGGGTGCAACTATTTGTGCATCTATTTTTTAATGAGTATAAATATAAGGAGTATTTTTAATATTTGATTGCAAATCCTTTGCTGTCAGTGACTGTGTAAAGTCTGGAACTCAATGACATCTCCAAATACTGGTTTTCCTCCCTTGAGATGCTTTGCCAGGCCATCAGTTCCTGTTTGTTTGTGGATCTTTCTGCCTATAGTTTTGTCTTCAGGTGTTCATCAGTACTGTGATGTACTGGCATGTCATTTCTGCAGCAGTCGACTCAATCTGAGAAGAAAGAAGGTTCCCTACACATCAGAATTCATCCTGCTACTTCTATGAACAGTTTAATCATGCCAGTTCCATTGGCAGTCATACATGCTCGTGCAATAACAGTGCCTCCACCATGTGTGACAGATCATGTGATGTGCACTGGATCAAAAAACATTACATTCCTATTCAAGTTAGTCTCGCTTTTATCTGTCGAAAGCATCTTGTTCTAGAACTGGGCAGGATTCTTAGATGTGTTCTTTAAGCGTAATTTGACCTCTCTTGTTCTTGGTTATCAGTGTTTTGCATCTTGAGGTAAACATTCTTTATGTACATGTATGAAGGCATCTGATGATCTGATCACAACTAGATGTTGAAGGGTTTTCTCTTCCAGGAAAAGAATTTTGTGACCATGTAGATTAGTTGTCCACTGTGGTCTTCCTGATTCCTGTGGTCTTCAAATCCAATCTGGTGGTGTACAGAGACAAAGTTTTATAAATGGTGCTACTGTTCAAATTCTTGTGGATCTTATGGATCATTTATCATTCTTTTGTTCTCATTTACAGGCACATTTTCATTGTTTTAACTTCATTTAAATATTTTATACAGTCATTCAATAGATTTTATTGACCAGTTTGTTTATTTACTGCCGATTAATTCACTGAATATGCATAACTTGGAAATATTATTAATTATTACTCTAGAAACGATTGCAGGGTTTAATGAATAAGTTCTGAAATAACAAAGGTTTGGGAGAAGGACCACACCCAAACCCCTCCCCTCATTCACTCTTTTTGCCCTTACTTGTCAAGGGGGGTCCGGCTTTAAGCATCATCAGCCAGAGCCGCTCAGAACTCCAGAAGTTTCTCGAGTACGCCTTCCCTGCCCCAACCACCATGAGCCTGGTCTGCACCAAATGCAGATTAAGCAAAGAAACTACTTCTGTCTTCTGTCTTCTATTCTGAGCAAATTGTATTTTGAGATACTGAGCCTTAAAGTCGTCATAACTAGAACCTTTCTGTGTTCTAGATAAAGAGTCCAAAACACAAACTTAAAAGAATATTTGAATATCTTAAAGTTGATACCATTTTTAGATAGTGCCTTATAATTCCAAGGAGTCAATGCTGTCCAGTAGAGGAACCACTGAGGTTTGGGTCTAAATATATTGTCCAAGCTTTGTCCAATAACTGATTGTACTCTTTTTTTTTCATAGTTGGTGGGAATTCTCCTTTCCCAGGTCCTGATTAGTCAGATCCAAGATCAGATTAAACTTCAGAAGTACAACCTGCAGCACCGCTCAGACCCATGGAGCTGAGCCTACGGGAACCACTGAAGCCTTCTGGAAACATTCTGGAACACGACTCAATCAATAGACTCTGAACTGGTGCCTAATCAACCCCAATCTGCTATCAGCCTGAAGCTTCAGCTAAATAGTATATAATATTATATCCTTGATCTCTCGAGTTGAGAGGATGTGACTCTCATGTATTTGAGATAGGTAATGAAGCCTGATCTGTCACATTCAAGGGCACTTGAGTCATGCTTGGTGCCACTGTTTGCTGAGATAAGTGTGAAACATCTCTTCATTGTCTCAGACAGTATCCTGTTACATTGTGGTGGTTATTCTAAGGGTGATGACATCTCTACTGGGTATGGCAGTAAAAGTCTTTTGAGGTTAGGCTTACATTACTGTAATATGATATGTCTTCATTTCCAACAAGATCTTGAGCTCTTGAGGTTATTTTTGTCTATGATAACACTGGATTTTATAAGCCTGGAACAAAAGTGCCTGCAGCTTCAGATTCTCTGGCCGTTACTTTCCATACAGTGACACTGTCGCTCAAATCTGCTGAGCAGTGCCCCAGGAGAACTTCAACCATTGTTGTACAGAATTGTAATTTCTAAATGTATTTGTGCTCTTAAGATGAACTCATAACCTGTTGCTTTTGTACATGTCAAGGGTTCAAGTTAAGCTTTTTGTAAAACCATATGACTGAACAGCATTAAATAACTTTAAAGGCTATATTTTATGAAAAAACACATTTTCCTAGTGTTGTTAAATGATGTACTTACTGTTAATGAATAAACTTGATGCAAATACTGGGAAGGTATATGGAAACTAAGTTGCCACGATAGACCATTTGAATTCACTGTTTCTGTGAACACAGTTAGCAGAAATATTAAATATGTTATATAGTTTATAACCTTTTCTACCTCACAGCTCATTGATAACTACAGTGCTTTTGCATTTTATTTCTCAAGTGCTGACACTGAGAGTATTCGGGCCTGAACAACAGTTTGCTTCATGAAAACATTTGCACTATTATTTATGCATTTCTATTAATATCTGTACAGTGTTTATATTTTGAACATGATTGACCTCTCGATTATTATTTATACTAAATTCTTAAACCATTTTCATACAGATTTTATGAATTAAAGTGCCATTAGCGGCCCGCTATGGACTACTGTCTCCCCCTGAGGATGGGGCTGAGCACACTAGTACATGCTTCAAGGCCCACTGGTGGTCCCTGACCCACAGGTTGAGAAACCCTGCTATACAGGATACATCAATCAACCAATTGTTTCTATATTCACTGTCCATTTGATCAGCTCCTCTTACCGTACAGGAGAACTTTGTGGTTCTATAATTACAGGCTGTAATGCTCCTTTCATCCTGATCTTCATTTATCAGGACCCCACATGACCACCTCAGAGCATCTTTTATGTGAGTGGTGGGTCATTCTCAGCACTGCAGTGACACTGACAGGCCCATAGGCCCAGTCCAGAGTAAAAACTCTGCACAGTCACAACATGTTTAGCTTGGCTATGGAGCCTTTTCACACTGTTTATAACTGCCTCCAGACTCAGTACTGTCCTTCCCTGTCCCTCTAAATGTGTTTGATGACCAGGCACCACTTTCATGAGTAAAGCAGGTGAAGAGGGAGTAGTTTATCAAATGCACACGTTCACACTTACATGACTGGTCTGTAAGTAAATCAATAGACCTCTGAAGTCATACGTCATTCTGTTGTCCATGTGTCGGCCACTCTGGGACTCAACAACAATATTTCAAGCTCAATTTGTATCTGAGCTCACAATATCAATATAACTCAAAGCAGTTACCTAAAGAATGGTGAACTGGTCTCACCTGACAAAACTGCTGGTTTGTTTGGAGATACTTTTAATGGACGTCAGCAACATAGTCATTCAGAGACCCCAGTAACACTGTGGAAGTGTATTGCTGCCAAGTATAGTTGAGAAAATCTTCAGCGTGTCATTATTATGAGATATTATTTCATAATTCCAAGATGTTTAACCTACAATCTTGAGATATTATGTCAAAATAATGTATTAAGACTTATTTCTAACCCCAATAAGCTCATCTCAGTGTATTATATTTACAGTATCTACACTTTATAGATGGTCAATTACTGTTTACAGTGCCTGCTGCTGATTCCGGCTATTTTCATTAAATGTACTCGGCCATATCGGGACAGATCAGGAATTTTGACCGTAGTTCATTTCCTGTTGCACAGCGATTTAGAAAATGTAATATCAGTGATTTTAGGACACTGTGAGCAAGAGAAGGGGCTGAATGATGATTTACTGCCTTTGGTAACACACAGCACTGACACTGCATTAAAATGACATCAGATACTTTCTAATAATTATGAAATTTTGTATGTTGTAATTATGACATTGTTTTGTAACATAATTTCTAGTAATAAGGAGACTTTTTCATAATTACAAGATAAAAATCCAACATAATAAAACATCACTCTTATTAAAGTAGATTATTAATCTACTTGATCTTGGTTTACCGCTGGTGGGACAATTTATTAAAAATCTAATTAATTTCTGCCACTTTTCCTAATATCTCATAATTATGATGTGGTCTCTCTTAGTTATTACTTCCTATCTCATAGTTTTGACTCCCCTCATTGTTATGACTTTGCATCTCATTATTACGATTTAGAACCTCCTAATTACAGCTTACTATCACATCATTTTAACTTAGTATTTCATAAATATGACTTACTATCTCATTATTGTGACTTAATGTTTGACCATTTTGTCTACAAACGGCAGAAATGGGCTTCCATACATACCCCTTCAATGTAGATATTTTATGTTTTATGTGTTCATCTTTTCTGGATTTTGCAAAATGATAACATCCGTTGTAAAAAGCTCTACACAAATAAATTGAATATGATTAAATTTAATTTGACTTCTGAGAACAATTTAGAATACTGAGTAAATGTATTCTGTGGCACCTTAACATTGACATATTTTAACTATAACTGCTTCTTCCATATTATTCCATTAAATTTAGATTTTTTTTATTGTAAAACCTCTAACAGACATTTTGCAGTGGCTGAAAAGAACGTTTCTGAATGAACAACACAAGAAACGGACAAGCCTGCAGCAGCGGTGGCAGAAATCAGTTGCCGACCTGATCAATAAATAATTGAACAAAAATATTGTAACTTAATATGAGTATGAGAGCCATTGACTGGTTGATTAGATTTATGCTACGGCCTTGTGTTACGGAAACAAAACTGAAAACCGGCTTTTTGTGGGGAAAGACGTGCAAATATGCAGTGAGGGATTAGTTTAGTCCTCAACATTCATTCCTTAAATTCATACAACGAGAAGGAGGGAGGTGGTGGGCCTCCCGTTCAGGGCCGTGTGTGTGTGTGTGTGTGTGTGTGTGTGTGTGGTCCTCTGACTCATTCTATGGCAGCCATGTTACATAGGCCTTTTAAGGAGGCCCTACGCTGGGATGACAGCAGCACAAACCAACCACAGCCAGACTCGAAACCTCTGATGCCTGAAATCTGCTACAGTAAAACTGGAGGGTTTAATCGCATCTCCTGAGAGTTCCTCAGTTTCCACTCTTCTTGCCAAATTGAACTGTTGCAGTGCACCCAGGAGAGTGTACTAGAATGAGAGCAAAACACGAGAAGAGGCCTGTTTTAGTACTTCACTGTGTTTTAAAAATTACATTTTAAAAAGATATAAAACAATTGCAGAGCAACAAACTCTTGCAGAGCAAGAGAAACATTCCTCACTAATGTTGGAAATCGTAGGAGTACACCACCTTAACTCGGGAGGGAGGGAATAGAGTAAATTTCCATTATGAATACCTCTGAAGAAGTTGCTCGGACCTGGCTCTGAGAGAATAAACAAAGCAAAAAAAAAAAGGTCTTGGCAAAGTCGTGTCCGTGCCATGAGCTCAGTAAAGTGATATAGCAAATGTTTATTCACAGGGCAACAAACATTTTTGCTGAATGCCATACTAAGTGTATAATTACCAAGAGGAGGAAACCACGTGAGCTCTACAGACACACTGACATCAATATGAAATCGGTTCATTACAATGTAAAACTGTTATTTCCAAAAAATAAATATTACAGTAATCCACCATGAACCGTCAGGGTACAAAAACTTATTTACTCTTAGAAGATCCAAGCGAGTAGACTTCTGAACATGGTTAAATGGGCAAATGTGACTATAATTAGCTTTAATGACTGATCTGCAATCAGAGCGTAAATGTGAGCCACTGGGACTGCAATTTGCAAAACTGATGGTGGACATGATGCAAGAGAAGTGGGCAGCAATGACCGGTCTGTTAAGTGCTGTTTAGTTGCTCGTACCAATAGAAGAACTACTTTTGGTTTCCAAAAGAACACAGAACACCTTGGTTTGGTTCCCTAAATTAATACATCTATATTCATTTTGTGTACTTAAGTATTTTCTAAGGAAAACAAAGGACTTGTACTTTGGGTAGTTAGCTAACTGGACACCTTGCATGTTTGGGGTGGTAGTAACTTCAGGCTCCGGCAGATGGGGTTGCATTAGGATCACTGGGTTATAAATAACTGTGGGGTGTGCAATGGATTGAGAAATATCTCATTTGACCCTCTTTCTGGTATTATTATGACTTAGCTTCTCATTATTATAACTCTCATAATTATGAGTTTGTGTCTCATTATTAGGAGTTGTCTTACTATGGCTCAGTATCTCATTATTATGATTTAGTGTCTTATTATAATGCCTGAATATCTCATTATTATAATTATCTCATAATTATGACTGTTTCATTATTGACTTAGTGTCTCCTTATTATGATTTATTATCTCATCATTATTGACTTAGTGTCTCATTATTCACTTATTATCTCATTATTATAACTCTCATAATTATGAGTTTGTGTCTCATTATTAGGGGTTGTCTTACTATGGCTCAGTATCTCATTATTATGAGTTAGAATCTCATTATTATGAGTTACTCTCTCGTTATTATGACTTAATGTCTTATTATAATGACTTAATATCTCATTATTATAATTATCTCATAATTATGACTGTTTCATTATTGACTTAGTGTCTCATTATTATGATTTATTATCTCATTATTATTGACTTAGTATCTCATCATTATTGACTTAGTGTCTCATTATTGACTTATCTCATTATTATGACTTATGTTATTATGAATGTGTCTAATTTTTATGTGTCTAATAATTGACTCATTACTTAGTCTCATTTTGACTTAGTATCTCATTATTGTAACTGTCTCATAATTATTGACTTAGTGTCTCCTAATTATTGACTTAGTATCTCATTATTATTGGCATAATATATCATTATTAGGACTTAGTATCTCATTATTGTAACTGTCTCATAATTATTGACTTAGTGTCTCATTATAATTAACTTAGTGTCTCGTTATTATGATTTATTATCTCATTATTATTGACTTAGTATCTCATTATAATTGACTTAGTGTCTCATTATTGACATATTATCTCATTATAATGACTTACTCTCTCATTATCAATATCATTAAGACCTTTATCCTGTCTTTTCCGACTAATGGAATCAGATGTAGGGTTTGTAGCTGGTGTCTGCTGCAGTGTGTGTGTGAAGACCCCAGGGCAGGTGTGAATGTGAGGTGTCCTGTGCCCTTGCAGGGGCAGGAATGTCTGATGTGACCCTCCTTCTGACCCATTCCTAAATGAATAAAGACTTTTCCTCTGATTATAGACTGTTGATGGTGGAGCCTGGAAACTCAGTGCTGATCCAGAGACTGTGTCCCAGTATGATCCACTGGTGTGGGGCAGTGTTGTGGGGACTGGGGGGAAAGGGGGGCAGTGCTGCAGGGGGATGGAGCCAGCAGCCTGGAGATCAGGTTACACTCAGACTTTTGGAGGCCAGGGCTTTTTGTGAGAGGTGGGGGATGGTGGAGGTGGTCTGTACAGTCGGATATCGGTCTGTTCTGGTCTTTTATGGGACCGGGGGTCTGTTTTATTCGGGTTGAAGCTGTTTTTACCCCCTCTCTCCCTGCTCTGGGCTCTCAGAGGAACAAAGCGCTGGAGGGATGAGCTGGGGGTCCACACAGACGGGCTGAAGCTCGGGAGAAGCTCCAGAAGTTCTGGGACAGCCGCCTGTCCCGGACTGCGCGGTTGTGGTCTCGGACGGGTCCACCGTGATGTTTGAGGTTCTGCTGGAGAAGGAAAGGCTGGTTCCGTCTTCCTCGAGGGGATGAAAGTTGGAGAAGTTGGATCCAACATGTCCACCGTCGGAGTGCTGTGCGTGTGGGCCGCGGTTCTGGTCGGGACCCGCGCGGTTCTGCTGCCCCAGAACGAGAGCGCCTTCAGCGACCCGTGTAAGAAAAGCTCGACGTGCGAAGCTCTGAAGTTTAATTCGTGTCTCGGATCTCTTTTACCCTACTCCCACACCTCCCTCATCCTGGCCGAGGACTCCCAAAGCCAAGAAGAGGCTCTGGAGAAGCTGGCCATGTGGTCCGGTGAGCATCTGCCCTGTTCCGCCCTGATCTGCCCCGTCCGGCGCCGCAGATGTTAGATCTTGGATAAAACATTCGTTTAATTACATTGTAGCAGAAAGCAGGGAATCCCAATCCGCTCCGGGATTTCGCTCCGACCGGAGAAGCGGCTCCGCTGCAGCCGCTCATTACTGCTCGGCCGGACCGAAATCCCGGACTGGATTCACAGCCTTTCGGCTCCACAGCTGCCTGTGCCACACACTGCGATTAGTACCGCACTGTGTTTAGGTCCCCGTGCTTGTGGGTAAGAGTTGGTTCACTGTGCTTTATAACAGACAGTTATAAAGTTAAGTTCTGGCCGTTCCACTAAAGTCCTGTCCGGGTTTTGCTGTAAGTACCTGTTAATGGGCCGCTCTTGCCTCATTCACACCCTGAGCTCAGGATCCCACAGGTTGCTTTTGCGTGAGCAGGGCTTTTCAGACCCACTTTCTCACACCTGTGTGAAACACCGAAGTGCCTAACTGTTAGATCACTGTCAGTGGGATCAGAGTCATGCATATTTAGAGTCAAATCTGTGTTTGAGTACTTTAAATAAGTTTAGCTATTCTTTATAAAGGCCAATTTATGCAACTTAAAAAATGACCACACAGTAAAAATAAGTATAGTGTAGTTATGACTTAGTATCTCATTATTATGAAATACTACCTCGTTATTCTGATTTACTGCCTCATTATTATAATTTACTATCTCATTATAATTTACTATCTCATTATGATTTACTATCTCATTATTATAATGTAGTATCTCATTATGATTATCTCATTATTATGATTTACTATCTCATTAAGAATTTATGATCTTATGATTATGATTTATTATCTAATTATTATGATTTACTATCTCATTATTCTAACATAGTATCTAAATATTATGATTTACTATCTAATTATAATTTACTATCTCTACTATCATTATAATGTAGTATCTCATTATAATGTAGTATCTCATTATTATGATTTACTATCTAATTATTATGATATACTATCTTATTATTATAATGTAGTATCTCATTATTATGATTTAAGATCTCATTATTATGAAATACTACCTCATTATTCTGATTTACTGCCTCATTATTATAACTTAGTGTCTCATTATTGTGATTACTATCTCATTATTATAGTGTATCTCATTATTATGATTTATTATCTCATTATTATAATGTAGTATCTCATTATTATGATTTATTATCTCAATATTATGATTTACTATCATTACTATAACATAGTATCCCATTATTATGATTTACTATTTCGTTATTATGATTTATAATCTCATGATTTACTATCTCATTATTATAACGTAGTATCTCATTACTATAAAATAGTATCTCATTATTATGATTTATTATCTCAGTATTATGATTTACTATCTCATTATTATAACATAGTATCTTATTATTATGATTTACTATCTCATTATTATAACATAGTATCTTATTATTATGATTTACTATGTCGTTTTTATGATTTACTATCTCATTATTATAATGTAGTATCTCATTACTATAAAATATTATCTCATTATTATGCTTTACTGCCTCATTATTATAATGTAGTATCTCATTATTTTCCCCTGCTGTCTCATTATTATGACATATTTTCTCATTGTTATAATGTAGTATCTCATTATGCCTTACGGTCTCATTATTAAGACTTATTATCTCATAATCATTGACTTAGTGTCTCATTTTTATGTCTTATTATGATTTACTATCTTGTTATTATTACTTAATATTTTATTATTATGATTTACTGTCATTATTATGAAATGCTATCTCATTATCATAACTTAGTATCTCATTATGGTTTACTATCATTATTATAACATAGTTTCTCATCATTATGATTTACTCTCTCATTATTATGATTTACTACCTCATTAATATAACATAGTATTTCATCATTACTATTTACTATCTAAATATGATGATTTACTGTCTTGTTATTAAAATTTAGAATCTCATTATGATTTACTATTTCACTTTTATGATTTACTGTCTCATTCTTATGCCTTAGTGTTTCAATATTATGATTTACTCCCCCATTAATATAACAGAGTATCTTATTATTATGATTTATTGTCTCATTATTATGATTTACTATCTCATTATTATAACTTGGTACCTCATTATGATTTACTGTCTCAATATTATGACGTTGTATCTCATAATTATTGACTTAGTATCTTATTCTGAGTTAGTATCTCATTATTATTGACTTAGTGTATTATTATTATGAGTTAATATCTTATTATTGTGAGTTAGTGTCTCATCATTATGATTTATCTCATTATGATTTAGTATCTCATTATTATTGACTTAGTGTCTTAATACTGACTTAGTATCTCATTATTATTCACTTAGTATCTCATTATTATAACTTAATATGTAATTTTTATGACTTAGTATATCATTATTGTGATTTACTATCACATTATTATGCCTTAGTGTTTCATTATTATATCTCATTATTGTGATGTATTATCATAGTTTTACTTATTATCTCATGATTTACTATCTTATATTTATGATTTATTATGAAATAAGATAAGAAGGGAAATTGTTACAGCAGCAAAGGGATAGTAAGACACTCAGAACAAGACATATAGTAAGAAGAGTGTAGTATATACATTATAGTATCTACAATATTAACATTATAAATAATAAGCAAATCAAAGTAAAAAAAAAAGTCAGTTATTTCATAACTATGATTTATTATCTCATTATTATGAGTTAATATCTCATTATGATTTACATAATGACATATCACATTATTACTTGGTAACTCATTATGATTTACTATCTCATAATTATGACCTATTAGCTCCTTATAATGATGTATTATCTCATTATAACTCATAATTAGGACATACTTTCCTAATTATTACTTAGAATCTCATAAGTATGACTTACTGCTTGACGAGTTATTTTATTATGGGCTTCCATAATTGTTACTAATGTTCTTCTCTGACTACATATTCCACACATTACACTGAACATATAGTTCAGACAATAAACACTGTCAGGCAAAGTACACCTTTACAGGAGAAGTAAATTTTCATAGACCATCTATAAAACCTGGAATCTTTGTTTTTTTAGGTTTGAAAAATGCCCCTCGGTGCTGGGCTGTCATTCAACCATTGCTGTGTGCTGTTTATATGCCCAAATGTGAAAACGGTAAAGTGGAACTGCCCAGTCAGAAGCTGTGTTTCAGTACACGGCAGCCCTGCAGCATCGTGGAACGGGAGCGAGGATGGCCCAATTTTCTGAAGTGTGAGAACAAGGATAAGTTCCCAGTTGGCTGCCAGGTATAAAAATTCATATGCATTAAAAATTTACATATTGTGTAACTCTAGAAGAAGTAGTAAAAATGAAAATTCAGAATTCTGCCTGCTTGGAATGTGAAGTATACATTTCTTTGTCTCAGAATGAGGTGCAGAAGCTCAAATTCAACACATCGGGACAATGTGAAGCTCCTTTGGTCAAAACTGACATTCAGGCCAGCTGGTACAAGGATGTGGAGGGCTGCGGCATCCAGTGCGACAATCCCCTCTTCACCGAGGAGGAACACTCAGACATGCACAGTTACATCGCTGTTTTTGGCTCTGTCACCCTTCTTTGCACCTTTTTTACACTGGTAAGCAAACACAGTGTAAAGTAATGTGGGCGGTAGCTTGAGTGCAGTAGAAGAGAAATGCAGAAAACCAAGATTGTATTATACCGAGATCCTGTAAAGTCCAAAGTTTTACTCTGCCTTTTGTTCTTCTTCTGTCTCACAGGCAACGTTTCTTGCCGACTGGAAGAATTCCAACCGCTACCCTGCTGTCATCCTCTTCTATGTCAATGCCTGCTTCTTTATAGGCAGCATTGGATGGCTCGCTCAGTTCATGGACGGAGCTCGCAAAGAGATTGTGTGCAAAAGTGACAACACCATGCGGCTCGGAGAACCTTCGTAAGAATGAAGCTGGAGGAAAATGCATGCTTTGAAAAATGTGAATTAACACACTTGGGCTCATGCAGTATGTAAGGTTGATCCATGCTTTCTCGTTTCTCCAGGTCCACAGAGACACTTTCATGCGTTATCATCTTCATCATCGTGTACTACTCGCTGATGTCAGGAGTCATCTGGTTCGTTATGCTTACCTATGCTTGGCACACATCCTTCAAAGCACTCGGCACTACCCAACAACCTCTGTCTGGGAAGACGTCTTACTTCCACCTGATTACGTGGTCCATTCCATTCATACTCACTGTGGCTATACTGGCCATTGCAGAGGTAAGACTGTGATTTCTGTTTTGGGAGGTGTTTTCGATGCTACTCTCACACTACTATAGTTCATGGGCATATATTTAGCAGGAATGGAGGTGATACAGCCCCACCAATATCCAGTGAATTGTCCCCACCAATAGTTATGTCCCCTCTGTTTACTGATATTACTGATTACAGTTTGTCATTATAGAACTACAACGTGCTCCTGTACACTATGATGAGCTGATAAAATGGACAGTGAATGTAGAAACAGGGATGGTGAAACAGTGGTGATAATGTTACGGTTGATCTATGTATTTATATGGGACAATAAAATAATTCGATTCCCTGTTCTTCACCACTCTACAGCAAATGAGGTAATGCTACTTTAAGACCACTGGCCTGGTGGTTAGGGAACCAGCCTTTTAACTGGAAGGTTGCTTGTTCAATTCCCTGAACTGGCAGGACTTGACAGAAGTAACCTTGAGCAAGGCACTTAACTCAGCTGCTCCCCGGGTGCCATGGATAGGGCTGCCCACCATTTTGGGCATGTTTGCTCACTGCCCCCATTGTGTGTGTGGATCAATGCGTGGATGGGTTAAATACAGAGGACACATTTCCCTGTGGATCGATATTTACATTATTTACATTTGATGATCATATAATACAGGTACGAAATGTAGGTTACCCCTGCCCAGCACACCCCAGGCAACACTGAAGAGCTTGTCATGAGCTCATTAGTTGACTGGGAGCAGGGAAACGTCTAAATTATGTACTGTAGGGGTATCTGCAGGACCAGGGTTGAAAGACTGTTTAAGATGATTCCTTATTGGCAGAGCTGTAAATAAATATGTACTAATTTTTACTAATAATTTACAAATAAATTCATTTTAACAGACCATATTCCACTGCCTATATTAAGGGGAAGCAAGGCCTCCAAAGCCATCTGTCCATATCACTTTATATGTTTGATTAAGATGTTTAAATTATGACACATCTTGACATAAACAGACCCCAAGATACAGTATATGTGAAGAATGCCTTTTAAATTCTATCTATTCATCAGCTCTTGAGAGGTTTAATGTGTTTTATGGATATTGATATCCAGCGTCACTGACACTTTTGAACATCTTATAGGTAGATGGAGACTCCGTCAGTGGAATCTGCTTTGTTGGATACAAGAACTATCGATACCGAGCTGGGTTTGTGCTCGCCCCTATTGGACTGGTACTTATTATCGGTGGTTATTTTCTAATAAGAGGTAAAATCTGCCCTATTCAATTTTATACATGCATGCTTTATGGTCACCTTTGATGTGCTATAATGGACAGTGAATAGAATAGAAGAATAGAATAGAATAGAATAGAATAGAATAGAATAGAACTTTATTGATTCTTGGGAGGGTTCCTTCAGGGAAATTAAGGTGCTAATCATGTGTTTTTCTCACGATGCAGGAGTCATGACATTGTTTTCCATCAAAAGCAACCACCCTGGACTACTGAGTGAAAAAGCAGCAAGCAAAATTAATGAAACCATGCTGAGACTCGGTACTGTTCTCTGGAAAAACCTGTGTGTGTGTGTGTGTGTGTGTGTGTGTGTGTGTGTGTGTGTGTGTGTGTGTGTGTGTGTGTGTGTTGTGTGTGTGTGTGTGTGTGTGTGTGTGTGTGTGTGTGTGTGTGTGTTTGTTTGTGTGTGTGTGTATAAATTGAATATGAAACTGAACTGCTGACATGTCCATTGGAGAAAGGTCTGCCTGCAAGCCTGCTGTACAGCACTCTCCGCCCCTCACTCTCAGTCCCTGCTAACGGTCTAGGTTTCAGAAACCCTTGAAGATGAGCGAGATGATTATGAAAATTATTTTTTTAAAGGAAATAAAATAACTTTGTTAACTGGATGTAGTCAAACACAAGAGAATTCAATTATTCTCTTAGTAAATGTATATATTTTAGTTTTAGTTTATTTAATTTGTTCCACTGAGCACGTGTCTCAAAAAAGGAAATGACTGATCTGTTTTTGCGCAAATTGTGGATTTTTATATAATATTGTCAGAAGAGTAAAAATATATACCAATAAGCTAAGTACAACGCCCATTTCACGATTCTCTTTATCTGATGTTACTACATAATGTGTTCAGTTTGGTATTCCTGTATGTTATTAATTTTCTCTCCTTAGGGCAGGAAAGTATGGGAATTAAAGTGTGGGTCTGACAGCAAGGCAATTATGTTATTCATGCACTTATACTTAGTGACTGTTTGCAAAAAATCAGAAGACAGTGTTTTAATAATACAAAAGACTAAAAAAAAAAAAATGAATCTGAAAAATCCAGGGATTATTTTTAATGTATTAATAAAGTAGGTCAGTATATCATATTGTGTCACAGTCTTATAAATATCTTCTACAGATACAAAGCAGTACAATGTATTCTTCCATGTTGATAAAACCTTTTCTCATTTAACCAGGCATATTCGGCTTCCTGGCTTTCGGCTTTGTTTTCATCACATTTGGATGCCATTTCTATGACTTCTTCAACCAGGCTGAGTGGGAAAGGAGCTTCAGGGAATATGTCTTGTGAGTGTTTTTCAAATCCAGCTTAACTTTTAAATCCTAAATAAGTGCTTTCCTCCTGCACGAATCTGGAATTAGTTGCACTTACATGTTTAATATCGTAAACAGGTGTGAAGGTAACGTAACAATTGCTCACGAGACCAAAAAGCCGGTTCCAGAATGTGCCATCAAGAACCGGCCCAGTCTGCTGGTGGAGAAGATCAATCTTTTCTCCATGTTTGGCACAGGCATTGCCATGAGCACCTGGGTGTGGACTAAAGCCACAGTTCTCATTTGGAAGCGCACCTGGTGTAGGTGGGTATCTCAGCTTCTTTCCTTGCACTCACTGTATGTCATTAGTCAGACATACAACAGTCAGACACTGGATGGTTATAATTGATTAGGGATAGTCGGATTTACAGCAGTACTGGCTGTAACCTCTAGTAAGTCATTAGGAACTATTGCGGTTACTGCAGATTTCTATCTGGTCTGGAAAATGGGCTGCAATATTTGCACAGTCGGCATAAAATCTCACTATTTTAACATTGTCAAACGAGTCCACAGTAATATTTACTCTTTTCGCTCAACCTTAGGATCATTGGACGTAGTGATGATGAGCCAAAACGCATCAAGAAGAGTAAAATGATAGCAAAAGCCTTCTCAAAACGGAAAGAACTCCAAAAGGACCCGGAAAAAGAATTATCCTTCAGCATGCACACCGTCTCCCATGAAGGTCCTGTGGGTAAGTAAAGCTCCCCCTTGTGGACATGTGAATAAATTTAGGCCTGTTAAAATGCACTACTAGGACCAAATTTTGAAACTGAACCTTTATTTTTGTGCAAAATCTACAGGAATAAATGGATAAATGATTGATTTATTTATTAATTTTGTGAGAGACTTTAAGGAAGGGGTTTTCTGGGTACTCCAGGTTCCTTCTGCCTCTCAAAAACACATGTGGTAGGAGAACTGGCTATGATAAATTGCCCCCTAGCTTAAACTGTGCATGTAAATTGGGGTGTCTCGTTCCCTGCAAAGGAGAGGAACCCTGTCTCTGGGGTCTTGTCTTATCTCCGAGTGAACAGCAAAGCACTTTTGTAAGACGCTCTGGATAAGATAAACGTGATTTGTCTTTCATATCTGCAGCGGGTATCAACTTTGATCTGAACGAGCCATCTGCGGATATGTCTTCTGCCTGGGCTCAGCATGTAACAAAGATGGTTGCCCGAAGAGGTGCCATTTTACCACAGGATATCTCTGTCACTCCAACCGGAACACCTGGTCAGTGTTAAAGCTCTGAATCATGGTTAAAATCTGCTTTAAAATGACATATTCTGAGTTTTTTTAATTGTTTTTATTTTAATTTTTAATTGTATCCTCATCCAGTGCCACCTCCAGAGGAGAGACATAGAATGTGGATGGTCGAAGCCGAGATCTCTCCTGAGATGATGAAACGGAAGAAGAAAAAGAAGAAGCGGAAGAAGGAGGTGCGTCTAACTGCTCCTGCCGAAGAGGCCGTGAATCCCATCCCTCAGCGCAGAGAGTTCGGCCCCAGCGCTGTACCTCGCCTTCCGAAACTACCGGGACACCGCAGCCTTGTGGCTAATCTTTGCGACCAGCAGCGGCAGCATCAAGAAGAGAACATCCTTCCAGGCTCCTTCCCGGAATTCCGACCATCCTGTCCCATTCCATATGACGAGAGATACGGGGGGCTTGGCTACCTTCCAGCCAGCCAACGCAGCAGGGAGCCCAGTTACAACCTTGCTAACTCCCTGACTCTTAGAGATGGCCACCGTGAGGCCCGAAGCCAGTTCCAGCCATCAGGCTGGCCATCTAATGGAGCTTTCCGCCATTCTAGCCAGGGGATTTTCTCAACCATTGGTGGCAGGACAGGCCTCACACCTCGCTCAGAGGGCAGAAGAGCGGTGATTGCACCAATCCACTCCAGGACCAACCTGATGGAGGCAGAGCTGATGGATGCTGACTCTGATTTTTGACTCTCCTGAGGCTGTGGCCTCATGGACTTTTGCAGACTCGTTTCAAAAAGTGCTGGATACTTTTCACCACATTTCATTGTTTGTAGAAAGGTTGGGGGACACTTTATGTGCGTCTTTGGAAAGAAGGACAGCCTGAGGCTCGTGTGTCACTGTCAAACTGAGGAATAAAAAGTCCATTAGATGGCGCAGTTGAAGTAAACAGTTGTGGGCATTTGGACAGATCACAGAACCAGCTTATGGAGTGCACATCTCTGATGCTTTGTCATACAGTAGTTTGGCATGAGTTCTGAGGGACTGGGCTCTATTGGTCCAATATATCCACAGTATACTCCATTTAATGGACCTGGGTTGTGCAGTTGTACACAAGCATTTGTACTTTGTTCAAAAGAGAGAATTTATATTAACTATTACTGTTATCACTACTTGTATGTTACGTTGCCTGGTGCAATCACAAACAGCTCTCACCTTTTCATCACAGAAAGAAGCCTATTAGGCTTTTTTTTAGAACAACTGACTTTAAGGAAGCTGAAAATGCTAATAACAAAATTGTTCACGTTTCTGTTTGTTTTCCATTCAAAGTGATATTTGTACAGTTTTATCAAGAAATGCTATTTTTGTACTTTAGTATGTAGTTTTTTCCCACCAGTATTTTTACTGTATTTTATTGTACATATCTCAGTGTTTGCTTTAGTTGTGTTTTTTTTTTTGTGAGCTTTGCTGATTTATGTTACTTTTCTTAGGATGTCTTTTGTTTGTAATAGATCTGTTCTTAAAAATTAACTAGGGGTTCACTGATACAGGATTTGTGGGCTGATATCTGATATTTGTAATGTAAATATCTGCCAGTGCTGATGCATACACCTTTATAAACTGTAGAAATTAGGTTTACATCTACTTGGATGACCTTTACAGAGAAATTTATTTGTAGAGTTACAAATGCAGTAAAAATGAAATTAGCTCTTCTAAAGTACAATAAACACATGTGCACGTATCGATTGGAAACATCTGTTCGATTCTGAGAACCTTTTTAAATGTAAATATAGTCATATATTGTCATCCTCGTTTAACACCTCAGTTAAACACACACATACACACTATTGACCACACGTGCCCGGAGCAGTGGGCAGCCCTATCCCCAGTGCACAGGAGCAGTTGGAGATTTAAGTGCTTTGCTCAAGGGCACTTTAGTCACATCCTGCCAGTTCAGGGAATCGAACCAGCAACCAATCAATCACAAGGCAGGTTCCTTAACCACCACAGCTGCTCCAGTTTCACAATCTGGCTATAATGATATGAGTAGATGTCACGATGCAACCCAATACAAACCACAACATAGGCTGTGACCGATGATCCCTATTTATAGGGCACTGATGAATATGTCAGACATTTTCTGAGTGTCCGAATCGTAAAGTGAAATTGGAATGTGATTTTGAGGGCGCGGTAATCTCCCACAATTCACTGGTAATTTACAGTAAACATTGTAACTCACTACATGAGTTGAATATGGACCAGGATGCAAATGTGGGTCGTTACTGAACAACACAGTGGAATGAATGGACTGGACGTTTGCTCATGTAGCTGCCAAACCAGTGATGTTTACGAGCCACTGGACACTGTGAAGGTCAGCTGTTTTCCCATGTAACGTTGGTTCATTAATGGGAGGATTACGTTTGTAAGAAACATAATTAAGAATTATTCCACGAACAGCACAGAGCTTTACTAACTTAATTCAGAATTCAGTTTGTGTGTGTTTAGGCGGAGCTTAAACACAGCTCACACACACTTGTTGGTGTGACCGGTGCTGAAGCATGTTGCTCATTAGGAAGTGTCTGAATTCATCTGTTTCTACACTACTTAGTGAACTAAATTGTCTATCCCTATATAGTGCAATACTAATGAGGGAACAGGGACTCATTTTGGTCTGCAGTCTGTAATTCCATGAGAAACGAAAAACCTATTTGAAAAGACAATTTATAGGATGAACATACTGTTCACAACTAAATTAATAATGGAGCTTTTTCCAGATTCATGTTGTGATATGGCTTCAGTCTGTATATTCATAAGGGAAAAACTATGGTAGTGTTACCTGGTGCTTATATGATGTATATATTTCTCAATGACTTAAGCTTAGGGAATAAAATAGATATATTGATGTAAAAACAGCCCGATGCTTTGTTCCCTCGATTACGAACTAACAGGTTAACTAACAACGAATAAACCGAACCAACAAAATGCAGTCGGTGGTGTAGGGCGAGTAAAGGGGCATTCGAGTAAACTCACCACAAAGTCTTTAAACAGTAGAGAATCTGGAATGACAGACCTTATTTCAATCCTCTCTGCTTTTGTGGCGTCTGTACTCTCCAACCTACGAAGTGGGACCAGATACATATAGTATGTTTAACTGCTGAATTTAGGGATATGTAAAAATAAAGTCCACACACGTGACTAAATAAGTGATTTTATTGAAGCTTCCATAGATAATATACTGATATTTCAGTTTAATGTCTGCAAAATGCTTTAAAATGAAACATACTGTATGTATTTTTGCATTTGTTTATGATAATAAAGCATTTGACACATATGTTGTTTCTAGTATTGTAACGGAATTGAGATCAATAAAGTGTGTTGTTTGGTTACTAACTTGTAAAGTTGGAGATCAAATGGGTGAAATAAAGTGATAGAACCGATAGTGATGGTTCAGTTAGGTTGAAGATGCGTCTGAAACAACATAATATATTTTTGATTTGTGTCAGGTTTCACACACTCACAATATCCCAGCCATGTTCATGTGGGTTTTGCATTGGTTTGACATGTGTGAAACCTGGGCTGGATGGGTTCCAGGTGGACACGGCCTCTGAATAGGTTTGATACATTTGGGCTTCCCACAGGTCCCATCATTGCACAGCCCAACTTAATCTCATATGGGTCCCATCTAGGACCCAATGTGCAGTTGACGGCCCACGTGGGCCCCATGTGTAACCCCTCCTAGTCCCATCACTGAGCCTCGTGGGCATGCATATATGGGGCCTACTTGGAACCCGAGGACAAAGCTTTCTGGTTTCAGAAGGGGGTAAACATGGGCTCCATCTGGGCTGCACACTGTACATAGTGTGTAGATGGGACCAACATACGATTAAGGTAGGCTGTAACATTGGGGCGCATTTGGGACGCCCATTTTGGTTGACAAAGCTAACATATACGCAGGGTACAGCAGATTGGTCGATGTATAATTTAATTCGTACATTTTTTGGGTTCTAGCAACATTATCTTCCACTGATCATCAGGTGTGTGGAGTTTAGAGATGGGAGCAGCTCTGATATATCAGTGATGTACAGTAATATAATATTGTGCTCTATTTGTGTTCTTACCTGTGTCCACTACTGTAGAGTTCAGAGCCAGTAGCCCAACCTCAGTACATTAAAATAGATACTTTAGTTATAATTATTAATGTAAGAATTTAAATGTTATAATCTGAAGCTGTAACGTAATCTGGTCACAACATTCACTTATAACCCATTGTTTCTATAGATGAATAGAATCACTAGAATCACTGATTATAATTGACCATTCAAAATTTTCAGCACTGCAGACATATTATTTAAAGCTTGGAAAGGGCCTTATTGATGACTGCATCCATTAATATATAATAAATACAGGTGAGTAAAGATACAGGTGAGTACAGGTACAGGTGAGTACAGGTAAAGGGGAATATAGAAACAGGTGACTAAAGGTACAGGTGAGTACAGGTACAGGTGAGTATAGAAACAGGTGACTAAAGGTACAGGGGAGTAAAGGTACAGGTGAGTAAAGGTACAGGTGAGTACAGGTACAGGTGAGTATAGAAACAGGTGAGTAAAGGTACAGGGGAGTAAAGGTACAGGTGAGTAAAGGTACAGGGGAGTAAAGGTACAGGTGAGTAAAGGTACAGGTGAGTACAGGTACAGGGGAGTATAGAAACAGGTGACTAAAGGTACAGGGGAGTAAAGGTACAGGTGAGTAAAGGTACAGGTGAGCACAGGTACAGGGGAGTAAAGGTACAGGTGAGCACAGGTACAGGGGAGTAAAGGTACAGGTGAGTAACCCACCACCCATATAATTAGCGGATATGATTATAGTATCAACATCAAAGAAGTAGTTTTTAATCTTAGTTATAGTTATGTAATCTATAATATATTCGGTCATATCTACTCATTCATTTTGGACTCTCTCTCTCGAGAGCGCCCTCTGGTGTCTGACAAAGGCATCCTCAGGTGGTGATCCTGTAAGTTTTCTGACGTTACCTCTGTATAAGTGAGGGTATAATAACAATAACAATAACAATAACAATAACAATAACCATAATAATAATAATAATAATAATAATAATAATAATAATAACAATATTTTTAACAACAACAATAACATTATTAATAATAGCACTTGTTATTAATGATAAGGGTAATAATAATAATAAAAATAATAATAATAATAATAATAATAACATTAGAAATAGTGTGGGCTTTCCTCTTTTTATGTGGTTAAAAGAATAAAAAGGGTGTTAAGTTTATTCACTCTTTGCTCACTAGAAGTCACTCTTTGCTCACCGAAGTCACTCTTTGCTCATGACTAAAAGTCACTCTTTGTTCACTAAAAGTCACTCTTTGCTCATGACTAAAAGTCATGAATTAGTTGCAGACAGGCTCGCGCGTGCACGAGAAGGGGTGTCGGATTCCGCCTGCTGTCAGGATTCGGTGCAACAGCGGCGCGCGCCAGTGAGGCTGTAGAATGATGTGCAGGGCAGAGCCAGCTGTGAGAGCCTAAAGCTGCGTCCATGGCTCAGTCCAAACACACACTGTCCGCAGACGTCGAGAGTCTGAGGCGAAGATCCACTGCTGGAAGCTCAGGTCAGACTTCACTTATCATCATTAATCATTATATTCACACGAATCAGCTTCTACATGCACTTTTGGGAATTTAAGATGGTTTTTTTTTGTCTTATTTCACCAACAATGCAGGAGTCCCTATTTATATTATTGTCCATCTAACTGGATGCGACAGATTCGTTTTTGTAGGATTAACAATGAAGATTTGTTTGGCCAATCAGAAGTCGTGGAGGTGGGGAATCCAGTAACCTAGTCCGCTCCTGGTTTTTGTTATACCGCCTCTCGGCTGTATTTGTGGCTGAGCTGCAGCGGAGCCCGTCTGGCAGTGGGAAAAAAAACCTGGAGCGGATTGTTTTCTGGACCTGGATTTTTCTACCTCTGTGTGTTTGTGGCTGAACCTAAAGTTAAACGGACTCAGGTTTGAAGCTCACCCTGGTTTTCATCATCCACAGCAGAAGACAGTAAGCTTTTGTGTCTGAAAACATGAAAACCATTTAATATTAAATATATTAAATATGACTCAATAGTAAATATAATTACCCACCACAATACTAGCACATAGTTTAGTGTCAACATCTTTGAAACAATGTTATATAATAATGAAACCTATTTAATCTCATTAAATTAATCTCAATTAAATTAATCATTCAATCTCATCTAAACAAAAACTTCAAAAAAAGATTCTCAGGTGGTCAAGCGAGCTTCACATTGAGCCTCTCTCCCAAAGTTCAAACCTAATAAGATGGTTAACCTTAAGACCTCTAGGCCAATGTTGTGGGATAGTTCTGTAGGTACTTTTATTTGCTAAAACATGAGAATTTATAGGAATATTTTTATATTTTCAGGAGAGCCGTGGCTGCTTGTTTGTCTTCATTTGAGATTTTTTTGCTTATAAGGACTTCTGTTTGAAACTGGTAATCCAGGGTGTTTTCGAGCTGATCAATAATTTTAATAAATGATATGTAATGAATCACAGTAGTCCAGATAAAATTAAAAACAACCCACATGCCCTTATTTTTTGATTTATGTACATCAGTATTATCCCTTCTCATGACTTTTATTCTAAAATTTGAACACTAAGCAAAGGAAGATAGCAAACAGCCCCTCCCTTCTCATTTTCCCTATAACTCAATATCTCCCTGTTAATCAGAGTTGGTTTATGTGGTGAGTTTTCCCATGGAGGTATTGTGGCAGGAAAAACTACCTTGGACTCGGACTACCTTGGAGGAACCAAGGCTCAAAAGAGGAACCAGTCCTTGTGTGGTTGACACTGGAAAGCACAAACAAATAACCCAACAGAATGACACCAAAAGAACTGGACAGATAGAGTAAAATAATAAACAGCTATAAGAAAAGTGAGAGCATGCTGTGTGAGCCAGTCTACGGGAGAATATGAGTGAGTGTAGGAAACAGGCTCAGTGTTAATCTGAAAGGTCATGAAGTTTAAACTGTCAAACTGTCGTATGTCTTTAGTGTGGTATGCACGAGCCAATGCAGGGATAGTGGGGAGCTGGGCTGACCATCAGGAACAATCAGGCAAGATGGGGGATCTCAATATATGGGAAAGAGAAGGGAAGGAAAAAACGAAGGGTTAGGAAGGCTGAAGCAGTTGTTAGGGAGAGGGGAAACGGGTAGGAGACAACTGTGGACAGACTTCTGGGTCAGTGATGTCAATAGCCCCACCTCCTCTCACTGATCAGTCAGAGTCTGCATGAAGGTCAAGCATGTACACGTGGACAGAGCAGTAAACATGCAGTGGAAGCTTTTCTGAGCTGGATTACTCACTGATTTTTCATCACGGGTTACAGGTCATAGGTTACTCTGATCCTCAGATATGAAACCTAGAAAACAACCTACAACCAACAGCCTGCCAAATGCGGATCTTGGCTTCTAAGAATTTAGACTAAAGCCCTGTATGGCTCTTGCATGAATGACTCCTGAGGATTTTTTCACATGAAAAATTCTCATATCTGAAATGCTTGGTCTGCATTTCATTGTCAACCTTGTTGCTCTAGGTTTTACACTTTGTAAGAAGAAAATGGTAGGATTTATTGTCATTAAATTACGTTTAATTAATAAAACTTGAGAGCAAGCATTTTCATCCATCAAGTGTTTCATGAACAGTGGTTGCTATTTGTAGTGTGATGTTTACAGACATTTTCCACGAGTAAATATTACTTTTAGTGTTTGTGCTTCACATATCATCTATTGAGAATGTGATCAGACACAGCTCAGGCTCTACTAATGTGATATTTGGGTGCATGTGACCATCAGGAGTCTTTCATTAGTCACATAGCAAACAACTGAGACTCTGACAAACTTGAGACCATGAGAAACGTCTAAATCAAAGTGAAATGTGTGTTTGTTTGTTTTTTTTATCCTTCACTTTTCCCCCTTCTCACTGACCCTCAGAACTCCTTTGGGACCATGAGCACAGAAGTCATCGTCGGAGCTCCCTGTGTGACAGGCTGTGTGTGGCCAGCGCCCACCCTGAGATGGTTGATACTCCCTCACCATGCACTTCACACCATTTTGGCCACTTCACACCCAAAGGTCTCTCCACTCAAAGTAAGGGCCTTTTCCAGTACCCTTCCTGTAATGGGAAAAGAGCAAATAGAGCTCACATTCATAGCGTTATTTTTCCGTTGGGCATGTGAATGATGGTAAGAACTAAAAAGTGGGGGACAAATTCAAATGTCTGAATTTAAGGCTAATCAGAGGTCCATTTTCATGGAAAACAGATTTCACTGCAGAAACACTGAATATCGAAGGTTTAAAATATAATATTCTTTACTTTATATTACTGTATTCATAAGCTAAACTGATTATCTGTTTCTCTGCATACTTTTCTCCTTTCACCCTGATCTTCAATGCTCGGGACCCTGCAGGACCACCACAGATAATATAGCAGGTATTATGTGGGTGGTGAGTCATTTTCAGCACTTCGGTGACAGTGACACGGTGGTGATGTGAGTAGTATCTGAGTACATCAGACACAGCAGTGCTGCTGGAGGGTTTAAACCCTGCATGATCACTGCTAGACAGTGTCCTGTGAGCACTGATGAAGGACTAGAGGATGACCAACACAAACATCTACAAGGTGGAGCAACTGGGTAGGAGGGTCTGTCAGAGAGGATGCAATGTTTAAACATTCCAGAAGCATTGCTGTGTCTGATCCCAGCATCCTTAATTTCCCTGAGGGAACCCTCCCAAGGGATCAATGAAGTTCTAGCTTATCCTATCTAGACACCCGCCATGCAAGGGTCACTGAAGTTCTAATACCTACTCTGTTGTAGTCCTGTGGGGTCCTGCTCACTGAAGATCAGGGTGAAAGCAGGAGAATAAAGTCTGCAGAGAAACAGATGAACTACAGTCTGTGATTATAGAACTACAAAGTGCTCCTGTGTGGTCAGTGGAGCTGGAAATGGACATGCTGAAATTATAAGGACAGCTTTTTCCCCTCCTTTCCAGGACCTTCTGGACCCTCATGGGGCACTGAGGATGCCTGGCAGGAAGCGAGCTGTAGGACTACCATCCGTGCAGAAAATGAAGTTGAGGCTCAAAAACTGGCCAATAACTATAAGGTAGATTAATTATTGTACTCCAAAGATAGATTTCATTTTTATAGAAATACTTTTGTCCATAACATTATATGCTTATTTGGCAGTTTGGCTTCAGAAAATGGAAGAGTCATGTTACGGAGCGTCCTATCGAGGACAGATCAGACATTGTGAAGGAGTTATATTCAGAGCTGAACTTCATCAGACCACAGAAAAGTCAGTGCACATGCATCATCATCATTCATTCACTCAACTGGTACTTGTGCTTTTCTTGTTATCAAGAGTTAAGTGTGTTTTATCCTGTCTTTCTTCTGTGTGCAGGTTCACTTATTAACATTGGGAATGTGTTTTATGTCCTTTTCTTTGGCTGGTGGATTTCTTTGTTTTACTTTCTGGTTAGCATTTTGATGTTTTGCACCATCATTGGGATTCCATATGGTACGTAAAACACAGCTGATTAATGCTGATCATCTAGTGCTGTTGATATATTTTATTTAATATTTTCATTTTCTTTCAACACAGGGAAGCTATGTTGGAAGTTGGCAGGTTATTTATTGTGGCCTTTTGGGAAGGCAATACAAAAGGTAAGACAAAAGAAAAAAATTACACTTCTGTCAAACCATCAGTTATAACTGGATTGATCATGTGTTGTTTTTGTGTTTGTCCGATACAGTCGGAGTGTAGTAGAATATTTGAATGTGTGTTATTGCTGCAGTTGAGTGTTTCTCAACACTGCCCCTGAAGGCCCACTTGCCCTACACATTTTACTTTTTGCACATCCCATGCAACTCTAATTGGCTTGTTAATGAGCTGATTAGATGAGTATAGGGCTGGGCGATATATCAGTATTTATATTGATATCCGGATATAAACGGAGCATGATATGGGCTGAGGCGATAGTTTTAAATATCAATCTTTTTTTTCTTTTTTCCCCTCATATTGCCCAGCCCTAGATGAATCATGTGTGGCGGGAGCAGGGAAAGCTCTGTAATATGCAGTGCAGGGGTGGGTGCCTCCATGACCAGGGTTGAGATTCACTGCTCTAGTTCCTGATGACGTGTGGCTACTTTTCTCATGACCTTTTTTTCCGCTTCAATCCTCAGACTAGCAGTCTGATACGTAAGTGCTGCATTAAATTCCCCAATTGTGAAGCCATTCCAGAAGAGGCAGACGAGGGGAATCAGTCAGCAGACCTGAAGGAGTCCACTCCTCTGCTGCGTTCTCCTCCCCCTGCTTCTGTAGATGTCCCAGTGACTTATCCTTGTAGCAAGAAGATCCATTACTGGGTATGACTGCTTATGAAGGCAGATTTAATGTGTGCATCTGTGTGGTGAAAGAGCACCCTGTATATATTTTTTGCCAGTATTTCTCATTTTCCTGTGTAATTTAATATCTGGGTCAATGATGTCAGTGAAGTGTGGTTGGACGGAGCAGTAAACATGCACTGGAAGCTTGAATTTTTCAATTTGAGCTGTTTTCTGGATTACTCGCTGATCAGTCAGAGTCCTTCAGGGTAAGTCCTGTAGTTTGATATCTGTGTATCATATCTGTACTTTACTCTGATCCTGAGGTAAGAAGGCTAGAAAATGGCATGCAACTGTCCACAAAGTGCAAAGTGAAGGAAGGCCTTCTGAAGTCTTACATCTTTATGCCCCATGTTGAACCTTTCTAGTGTCGTGTGAGCACGTACGTTTGGCTGGTGATTGGCTACATTCCTCTGGTCATAATACATTCCCTGGCCTGTTTCCTGTCCTGGATAATGGTCTTCACCATCCCTGTGGCCAAGATGAACGCCAGGATACTCTCCACTATTCTTCTTATGCCTCCTGAGGAGGTCCAAGTTCGCCCTGTGAAGAAAGTGAGCTCCAATACACCAGTGCTTAGACTTTACTGACAATATTTTTGTCTGATACTGTGTGAAAAGAAATCAGTACCTTTTATTATGTATGACGACTAGCTTATCAGTTCATATGCCATTTATGCGTTGTCATAACCTGACGACCGATACCTAAACTAACAACTCTGCTGTTCAGCTTCCAGGCTGTGAAACTAGGGTTCTCCTGTGCTGTTACCGTGCCTGGAACTGGAACTACTACAAGTACAGTGTGGATGGTATCAATGTCTTTGCTGTCAGTATCCTTTTGTTGTCACCATGTCAGCCTGGTTGTTTTTAATGAGCAATGAGCTCAGACATGTTGTGTTCAGCAGATTTGACTCTCTGTATTATTTGGTCGCAGCAGTCTGAATGCGAGCTGGTAGAGTCTGTAGTCTGTTAGAACAGGTTTTATACAATATCCTTTAAAAAGGAATCTTTAAATCATGGTATGGAATATCACCACTTACTTATGGACATGTATACCGGTCAACCATAACGTTTATGAACCTTGTTTTATATTCACTGTCCGTTTTATCAGCTCCATTCTGCTGGGACCACTTTGTAGTTCTATAATTACAGACTGTAGTCCATCTGTTTCTCTGCAGACTTTATTCTCCTCCTTTCACTCTGATCTTCAGTGGTCAGGACCCCACAGGACCACCACAGAGCAGCTATTATGTGGGTGGTGGGTCATTCTCAGCGCTGCAGTGACACTGACACAGTGGTCATGTGTTGTGCTGGTATCAGTAGATCAGACACAGCAGTGTTGCCGGAGTGTTTAAACCATTCAGCGACATTGCTGGACTGAGAACAGTCCACCAACCAGACCTCCAGCCAACAGCATCTTTCTTGTAAGCACTGATGAAGAGCTAGAGGATGACCAACACAAACTGTGTAGAAACTGATGAACTTCTGTCTCTGACTTTCTATTTACAAGGTGGAGCAACTTGGTAGGACTGTCTAATAGAGTGGACAGTGAACACACCACCTCTGTTTCCGTGTCACTGCAGTGCCGAGAGTGACCCAGCACATAATACCTGATCTGTGGCGGTCTTCTGAGGTCCTGGCCATTGAAGAACAGGGTGAACGGAGGACAATAAAGTACACTTTATTACTTTAAAGTACACAATGGACCTGTTTACACTACTAGATTATGCTTCAGGGCAGAAAATCAGATGTTTAATATGGTCTTAAAGGCGATTAAGAGACTGAAAACCTCTTCACATTTTACTAATTTCTGTCCCCAACGGTCACCAAAACAATCTGCCCACTAGAGCCAACCAGCACAGACTCGGTCAGACTGATTTTAGCCCAAATTGCGAGGGTAAAAATCATGTAGCGTAACCCTGGTTTTATGTAAATAAGTTCTTAGTTTCTTCTTTTAAGTATGAATATTGCAAATTATGGGGGATAATTAGATTTATTCCTTTTTAGCACAAACCCACAACATAAAATGTAAAAAAGTGAAGACTCTAAAGGCTTTCCGAGTGCACTCTACATAGGTGTCATTTGAAGGTGATTTTAATGGTTATAAACCTTAATGTGTTTTAAGACCTGCTGCCTCTGGTCATTTTCACTCTGGTGATTGGCTATGTGGATCGAGAGAACTATTTGGTCAGATCTGAGGTGAAGTTTGCTGCTGCTGTGACCTCGATCATTCCTCTGTCTTACTACATAGGCATGGGCATAGCAAGGTAAATTCAGCAGTGTGAGCCTCTGTTCTTACTAAAACCACGCACACAATCAGTGCATGTGTGTCAGTTCACAACTGAAGATGATGTTCTTCTTTTCCTGGTTCTGACGCTTTGCTTCTAATCCCTCAGTATCTCTGCTCAGAGTAACTTTGCTGTGGGGGCAGTAGTGAATGCCACGTTTGGTTCCATCACTGAGATGACCTTTTACATCACAGCCTTGCTGCAAGGTCGCCGGGCTGGGAGCAAGTGCTATGGAGAGATTGTCAAAGCAGCTCTGACTGGGACGCTGCTGGGCTGTATCCTCTTTGTTCCGGTGAGTGTGTTATGTCGAGGATTGATTGCATTGGATGTGCTTCTTTCTGTCATGTGGAGCAGCACAGTCAGGACTTGACAATTACATTGTGGTGATCATCAACCCTATGGTACAGATTATGATCCCTCAGACATCATTTTTTAAGCTGGGCCTGTTTTACAGGGTCTCTGTATGATCATTGGGGGCTGCAAGCACAGCGAGCAGAGATTCAACAGCAGATCTGCTGGGGTCAGCTCGGCCTTGCTCTTCATTTCAGTAGGAGGTGAGACAAATCCGAATGTTGAATCACATGACTCATCTTCTAATGAAAGCTTTCTGCTATTTTAAGTTGTAACCAGTGCTGACACAGATGCACACACACAGGTTGTCTAGTCCCTGTTAAGAAATCTTGCCAATAGAATAGACTATATAGACATTCTTAGGCATTGGCAGCCAAAGCCGCCCAGAACTCTAGTCCCAAGTTTCTCGAGTTCCCCTTCTTATCCTCAACCATTCTGGGTGTGGTCTGCACTTTGCAAAAATGCTCTTGTCACTAAATGCATTCAAATCCTCACAGAAATGCTCCAACATCTAGCAGATGTTCCAATTTCAACAAAAAGCAGAAAGAAATGCTCTTGATTCCGTAAGAGCTGTTTCCAATAATTTCGTACATATATGTGACATTATTGAGTGCATTTATTAACATAAGCCCTACTCAGATGAGATTAGTTTTACCTGGGCAGGTAAAGTCATTTTACTGCAGGACCGATTTGCAGGAGAAAAGAAAACAGAGAGATTTACACTGGCACCTCCTCCAAACAGGCAGATTTAATTAGAACCTCCAGTTAAAATGACTTCACCCCACCTCCCAGTGGTAAACTAATCTCATCCAAATAGGGCTGTAGACTTGACTGTGGACATTTTGGAAGTTTTATTTTTAACCTGGAATCAGGTTGGACATGAAGCTGGGCTTGGTTTAGTGGTTTTAATATGCTGCATCTGGGGGCACAGGTGTCTTCGCCCCCACGCTGTTCTCTAAAGCATATGGGACCTTGATGTGTGAAGGCTGCAGTAATCCCTCTGGGAACAACAGCGGGCCCTTCTTCTGCAAAGATTGCCACTATGATCTGGTGTGTATTTGTATCCCTGTCATAAATAATAGTACAGTACTATTAATAGTGAACTAGTAGTATTTCTTTCTCAGACACTCACTGTTTTCTCTTTCAGAGTGAGCACAACCACTCCCTGTTTTTGAGTCACATTGAGTGAGTATCTGCATGCATTTCCAGTGATGGATGCTTTAGTGTTGAAAGCACACGTGTCTTTATTTTCAGTGTGATGATGATGATGATGATGATGATGTTGTTGTTACAGGCCTCTGGTGTATACGGTGTCTGTCCTTCTCCCTGCTGCCTATCTCATCGGCCTGGTCTTCACACTGAAGACTCACGCGCACATCTATGACATCCACATCAGCGAGGGTCACAGCCATGGTGTGTATCCATAAAATTGTATGTATTACCTTGCTGTGTGAAGGTGGGAATTTGATGCCGTGAACTCCCACAGTACATATGCCTTTGTTGACAAGCTGAGAGAAACTGAACTGGGATCTGAAGTGAAAGACATGTGGATTGGCATGTCAGAGTCACAATACAATAAAACACAATAGAGTTTAACATGAATATGACTTGAGTTCCTCAGTGAAGGGTCTAAAGTACGCTCCACCAAAGTTACATAGTGCAGTAGCAGTGTTTTGGGCTGGGGTGGCAGTGATGGACGCCGTTCTAAGTCAGTGTGCCATCAAAATGACTCTGCTACATATTGTTGCTTTAAAGGTGGTAAGTGAACAGTCAATTCTTGTAGGTGACCAGTTGGAAGTGTGAGGAGTGAAGACCTGAGCTACCATGAGTCACAAACAAGTGACTTGGCTGCCCCAGGCTACCGTGATTTAGATGAATAAAAATTTAACAAACGCTGGAATGAAGGAATGTGGCAAAGCACAGTATAATCAAGACATCTCAGAGAGGCAATTCTATCCCATGTACAAAAGTGCCTTGAAACTGGACTTTAAAGCAATGGAAGATGGTTGTCTGATCTAATAAATTCAGTTTTCTTTTACATCACATGGACGAACAGGTCATGTTACATCATCATTTTTATATGCATGCATGGATGGATGTTATTTACTGTTATTGTATTTTGCATCAGTGGCTACTCCACATGGTCCCGTGGTGCACTGGTCTAGATGGAGGGCTTTGATTGTTCTAATCGTGGCCACTCTGCTGACGGCAGCCTGTGCGGATCTCACAACAGAGCACATCAAGCCAATCATCTATTTCTCCGGTGTGTCACAGGTTTGTTTTGCACCTGCCTGAGAAATGCAGCTCCTCACATGCATTATTACATGCCCCCCCCAGGTACAATCCTGAGCTATGAGCCATACTGCAGTATTTCACTTTACATATGATGAGCATAAAATATTCATTCACGTCCTCTGGAAAGCAGACAGTTGCGATTCTGAAATATGTCAAACATCACTTCTGGGTTTTGAGAAGTATGTGTATTTAATTTCCTGCTGTGTTTCAGTACTTCATTGGAGTTACTGTGCTGGCTATGGTTCCTGAGCTTCCAGAAATTGTCAATGGGATCCAGTTTGCCCTTCAGAATAACATCAGTTTAAGGTCAGATCTCCCCACATTTACCACAGTAAAGACTTCATATTTCATTGAGTGATCTGCAAATTGGAATAACTCATGTTCTTATCTAGCCTTGAAGTTGGGAATTGTATCGCTGTGCAAGTCTGCATGCTTCAGATTCCACTCCTGACTTTATTCAATGCTGTTTATGTGAGTTCCACCGAGAGAAACGCATGAATGTATTCCTTTTTTACTTGCGTCCGAGCTGGAGGTCACGGAGAAGTGTTACACTGAACATTTTGTTTCGAGCAGGATGTTGGATTTGTTCTCATATTCAGCGACTTGCACCTCTGGGCCAGCATCTTCAGTGTCATCTTGGCAAATTACATCTTTATGGATGGAAAATCTGATTATTTCCAGGGTACGGGCGATGCATAATGTATTTATTAAGCTGCTCATGAGCGTTGGCTCAGCTGGCTGACATGACTGTTTATCTGCAGGAACAGCTCTGGTGGTGGTCTATCTGATCCTCCTGGCGTTGTACTTCTTCGCTCCATCTCCTCTTGGCTGCTGACCGTCATGTCTTTTCTCACTTTGGTTTTCTTTTCCTTTTTACAGTGTTTTGTAGTTTTGTAATGCTTTTGTCTACTTTTGTATGGTAATATTACACCTTTTGTGCAAAAAAAATAAATATTTGGAATATGAACATGTATCGGGACATTTATTGTGTTATAAGCATGTTAATATTGCGAACATGACTGTGTGCTCAAGAAAATCAAAATCAATCAGAACAAGTTTGAACAAATTTATTGATTTCTCCTACAATGAAAACACAAAACAGGTACACTAATACAGGTATTCAATGACTGCCTTAAAACCTTTTGCTGCACAGCAGGAATCAATCCAGTAAGACCCTTTGAAATCACTTCAACTATAAAACAGTGTTTTTCCTCTGTCACACAGACTTGATAGAAATGCACATTTTTATATAATTAATATTTGACAGAACTATAATGCAGATCATCTGTCCAGTCTGTAGCTCTATGATCAAGTCTGTGTGAAGGTAAGAAACGGAGAGTCTGGACCTCATGCAAAGAGGAGCTAGTCATGCAGAACCAATACGGGCAGAAAACAATGGGGGAGGCACACGTTTGGATATGTGCGACCTCGTTAAACACTGAAGAACCTTATTCGGTACTACATGGTGGTAAGAACAGCTACAAGCTTGTTAAGGATGTAAGATGCAGATATTTCTGTGACTTTTCTGCTGCGCTCGAATAATCAAATGGTTCAGATGACCAAAGAAAGAAAGTGTGGACACAGTCTAAAATGCATGATACACTTGGTTTGAATACAAGCTGCAGTGTTTGGCATTCAGGCAAATGAGCGTACTCCATAATGCTTAATATCAAAATAAGATATTTGTATTTATATTACATATCAGTGTAAAGTATGAGATTCCAGCTACATTATTGCTAATTTGAATGGAGGGTTTCAGCACTGCTGCTACACCAGTGTTTCTCAAAGTCCTGGTGCCTCTCTGTCCTGCATATTTAATGGACTACCTGCTCCCAACACTCCTGATTCACTAACCAACTAAGCTTCAGGAGCATTTTGATGCAGGGAATCCTCTTGATGCAGGGGGCCGCCGAGCCCGGGTTCGAGAAACACTGCAGTACATGTACACGTTTAGATGATGAACCTCAAACTGCTTTAAATTTGCCTATTCTTGGTATAGCCTACACCTGGAGAACTGTATTTTGAAGAATATGACCTAAATCTGAAATTCTAAAGTGCTTGCAGCAAGGCTTGTTGCCAAGTGTTGAGACACAAGCAAAATTTAGCACAAAACCTTTTTTTTTTTTTTAAACTTGGAAAAGGCACAAAATCAGGTAAACGAAACCACCGCGTGTTTTAATGAATAGGTTGATCTGAGGGGGTCCTGTTTCAGCAGAAAGAAAAGTATATTTTATTTCAGTAAAAGCAAATTAAATATATTAAGGAGCACCTTATTCACAGTGATGAAACATTTGGATTACACAACAAAAATACAACTGATATCCAGGAAGATATTTTACATTTTTTGTGTCTTAAGTGCAGATGGTTTGCAACAAGATGTTTCCTGTGGAGGGAAAGGGGTGAATGCAGTGTTTCTACATGTTCGTTGACCAACAATACTCAATCACATTTACACTGGCCACCATAATGGGCCTGAATTCCCAACAGCAACACACCAGTGATCACTAGAACAAGCATCACTATCATTTACTGATGATCAGTCAATGTCTAATGCCGCCACAATCGAGCCTGGCAATGCACATGGTTAAACCAGACCCCTTCCTAAAGGCCTGACGTGGACAGTGGACAATGGACAGCCAGTGTATATTCAGGATGGAAACCAGATTGCATCACATACTCTTACCAATCAAGTAAAGTCTGTCCATAGCATTATATCAGGTATGCTTTATAAATTGGGAAACAAACAGTAAACAATAGAATTGTGGAGAAAATGGACTTAAATTAGATTAAATAAAAAGGCAAAACAACAAACATGCAGCCCAGTTTGAGAATGCCAAAATGGTTAGAGGCCTTTAAAATAAGAACGTTGTTCTAAAAAGTGAGTCGCTGACTCGGGTCGCTGGGTGGGAGAGGACTCAAAACATTCCATTTGTTATTTTAAATTATTAAAAGTGCATACACACAAAAAAAAACTAACAAAAAGGCATCCCATAGTTTTTGGTTTTAAGGCAGGCTACATCTTAGGACATATTCCAGAACAAGAAGGGGTCTTTAGAAATCTCTCCTGTGTTCCTTGTTTCCAGACCCTGGCTCAAGCGCATCACCGCCATCCTCGATCCCTAGGCAGACACATGCACATATGCGCGCACACGTATGCCTGCTCTTCATTTTAAGCGTTCGATGAGTTCCTGTGTCAGGCCTAGGTTCAGCAGCTGCATGGCGGGCAGCTGGGCCAGGTGAGGGAACGCTTTCAGAAGCCGCTCCCAGCACAACTCCAGCAGGCTGGGGACCACCAGCCAAATCTTAAACAGAGAGCCAGTCCTCTTGTTTTCATGGATGTTTACTACGCCGCCATGGATGTACATGCACCCAGCCTAAGAGACAAAGACAGAGAGAGTGTGAGATTATTAGGGAACCTTCGCTGACTGTATGCTGACTCGATAAATGAATACTGACTGAATACAGTTTATAAGTCTTACCTAATGAAGTACCACGTTATCTAGTAAACATTGTAAATAATAAAAACTAGGAGTGGGCTTTAAAAAAAAAGACTTTTAGATTCAAATCCATCTTCGTTTGAATGATTTGATATAGATTCTTACTAAGCAGAGAACAATCTTTATCCCTCTGAATTTCTGTGTTTAACACTTAAATTATAATAAAACATACTAAACACACCCTTAGAAACCTTTTAACAGTCTACTTTTAAAATGTATAAAACAAAATATATATTTTAGATTGTTGTGAGACAAACGAGTAACAAGAGACACATTTCGGGCACTAGCGTTCATGACCCACCCCTTTAACAAATTCAGCCATTCATATAACAGCATGGTCTGGCAGCTCTTACTGGCGGGATTATGAGGTAATAAGTTAAAATACCCAAATTACTCCCATCAACAGTGCGTGATCTGAGGAATCTACACTTTATTCAGTCTTTCTGCTCCCTGTCCAACACATCAATACAAAGTCCTCCCCGACCTCCATTTAGCAAATCAGATCACTCTTTCATCCTGCACTTACTCACAGCAGCAGCAATTAGCGGCTCTGTTAAACTGCACCCCACCAAAATCCGTCTCCCACTACAGCTCCATCTAATTCTGTACCTACTGCAGTATAGAATATACATTATTTTCATAGTTTCTACACACACAACTTCTACAGTGCAATAATGTAAGTTTTTAATGCATCTGTTTAACCACTGCAAGGGACTTTTTCACTAGGAGATGCACAATAATTCTCATCTGGAACTAAAAGTGAACACTAACTGCCGTGCATCGCAACAACAAAGCACAATAGTGCCTCCTTCTGGAGAAAACCAAAAAAGCAGAATGGCACTGGCAACTGTACAATGTGTAAGTCCAACTGTTTGATAATATGAACTCTATACACACTAAAAGGACTTAACATCTTCACAAATAATAAAAAAACTCCATAATTTCAATTAAATTTTAAAACGATCTCAGGCTGTATCTCCAATCTAACATTTCACACATGTCCCCACAGAAACCTCTTTTTTTTTGTTTTATGTTTTTTAAGTTATTCTTTCCATTTTGTAAATTTTCATGACAAAGAGCAATATTTGATGAAACATTTCTGCATGATTTAGAAAAGTATATCATGATATACAGAACAAAAAGCTTTAATACACAAATAGATTGAGATTTTCACTTTTAGACACCTGACTTAATACAGTGGTAATTATTTAATGAAGAATTATGACTAAAATCTCATGATAACATTAAAATCTAAGACTAAAACAACAAAACATCTATAAAATGTGGTAACATTTTCTATGTCAACTACTGTAATTCATTTACATTATTAGGATTAAAAAACAAATCAAAAATCAACTGATTGTAGAATTAGCTCATAAAACTGAAATGAAACCAAACTACATTAACCCTACACAAGCTGTGTTTAGTGCTTTCAACAACAGGTCGTCATTCCGTCATAACTGAAATGTTTACTAGAACCTCCCTGCATCGCAGCACAGCTAAATATAGATTTATATTCATTAAATCTGAGTATTTTTATTCATTGAATAGTTTTCAAGGCCATATTTAAATTCTATTTACTTTCTGTACCATGCTTACAAGCAGATGCCTGTCAAGTTTAATAAATCTATTGTCCTCTCTTTCCCAGTCATTTCTCTACAATAAGAGTTCATTTGTTCTCTGTACTTCCATCTCTAAAGAGTGACAGATCACTTTTGTGCTTCTTTAATAAAACTTAAAGTTAATATCAATAAAAATAAGTTTTATTTTTAATAAATATTTATCTATATAGAACATGTATTTAAAAATGGTGCAACATTCTTGTGGTTTGGTCTAAAGGTCACAAAAAAAGGACGATTAAGCTTTTTTGTCAGTTATTGACGAAGCTATTCATAGATAACCTGTCATTTAGCAGTAACTTAATTTCATTTAATAGAGTCACATTGAAGAACAATGAATGATCAATTATTAAATGATAATTTAATTAAAGTCAATCTGAAAGTTAAAATTACAGAATTTTTTTTGCACAATCAGACTGCAACGCTAGCATAGAACCAAGCAAAAAACACAGAGCCGTAAGGGGTCCATTCAAAAGTCTTCTAGAGACTGAGTCACATGGAAGAGGGATGAAAGCCCTTCACTTCTCTGTGAGCCCCTCCACCGCTCTGCATGGTCAGGGCTTTGGACAATAGGAGGTGCACTGTCCTTTGGTTCTGGTCAGGTATAAATACCAAGGGCTAAACCAGGCAGAGTGTGTCAGTCACCAGTTGGAAACAGCTCCGTTGGAAACAACAAAAGCCGCCAAAATGATGGGCAGGGTAAGCAGGACAACACGGGACACATTTTGGAACATGTTTTAGAGATTTTGCAGATTTCTTTTCCAAAAGTAACCATTTTAGTGTTACTGGTTCCTCTTTCACAGATTATGTTCTACGAGGACAGGAACTTCATGGGACGTTCCTGGGAGTGCAGCAGCGACTGCGCCGACATGTCCTCCTACATGAGCCGCTGCCACTCCTTCAGGGTGATGAGCGGCTGCTGGATGTTCTATGACCAGCCCAACTACATGGGTCACCAGTACTGCTTCAGGAGGGGCGAGTACAGCGACTACATGAGCATGTGGGGATCAACCAATTGGGTCAGGTCCTGCCGCATGATTCCCTGGGTAAGACTGATAGATATTACATGTGTAAATCACTATCTATTATAACACATTATGATGGGACAGTTCAGGGCACTATAACAGCTGTAAATATCAAATCTCTCATTGGTTCGATTATAATTCTGTAGTAAATAATTCAGTATGTCATTTCAAAAAAAGAATTAACCATTTTTTAACTATTTATTAGTGAAATATATCTATAATATTGAAAATATTAGTTTTACAGCAGCCAAAAAAAACCTGCAATCCTAAAAATCCACATTCAGTGCAGCTGAATGGCTACCTTTAGGCTGATGCACCGATATATCTTAATTCCCAAATATCAACTTAAAACCTTAGTCTACATTAAATCCACAATTCAATTTCTAAAAGACCTATAATTCTCCTTCCTCCAACAGTACAGCGGATCCTACAGAATGAGGGTTTACGAGAGGGACAACTACATGGGCCAGATGTACGAGATGAGTGAGGACTGCGACAACTTCATGAGTCGCTACCACTGGTCCCATGGCTGCATGTCCTGCCACGTGATGGACGGCCACTGGCTCATGTACGAGCATCCCAACTACATGGGCAGGATGTGGTACTTCGGACCTGGACACTACAGGAGCTTCAGGGACTGGGGCAACATGAGGTTCATGAGCATGAGGCGAATCATGAGCTCCTGGTACTAAGAAGACACCTCATACTTCACACATTTCAGACCTGAACTAAACAGCAACTAATCTGAATAATGAATTAATATGAAATAATAATTAGTAGGCAACTGAAAAATGGAAATCTCCAAAAATGTTCCAGAAATAAACACAAAAATCTCCAAAATGTTACTCGTTTCACTTGTAGTTCTTTTTTGTCCAACTCTGTTAGTCAACCTGAATCATCTGGGAATCATCTGCATCAGCTTCAGATTCTTTACGGTCCTCTTTAGCACTGATGAGATCTCAAGGCCACTTTAATGTTCACACCACAATTTCTTTACCAGACAGGCCCCAACAGGTAACGCTACATCATGGGCAGTGGTCTTCAAGTTCATCATATAACAGATTTGACTTAAAGAGTCTTGTTGAAAACCTAAATAAAAATATCAACAGCACCAATAATTAAAAACATAAATACAAAAAAACATGAATAAACCCAAGGCATGGAGAGAATGGGATTACTTGAAAATAACCCAAAACATAAATGTTATGCGGTGTTTCTCGGGCAGAACAGCAGCAGTGAAACAGAGAAATGGACCAGTTCACTGATATCGTTCGGTTTTGCTAAGCTAAAAACAGCAATGACTGCATTGTTTTGGACGCAAGACATAAAACAGTGGCGTCCAACGGCCTTCAGCCTAAATAAGGTCACCAATGCTAGCTATGTTTCCTGATTTCAGTCCTGACTGTTGTCATTACTAACTCCAGAGTCAGAATGAGTTTAGCTTTCCATCCATTTTGGGGTAAAACCCAAATTCCCACAGACAAGGAGTTAAACTGGAATGGCATCCAGAATCCCTCTAACTGTCGCTGGAATGTTTAGCCGGTGTGCTCTGCTCTTTAGGATTGATGGGACGTTACCACAGCGGTGTATTTTATTCCCACTGTGATTTTAAGCTCATTTCTTTGTGAAGGAAATACCATAAACACAATAGATCAGGTTTTATTAACTGAGGGCAGTAAACCTTCAAAATAACGGACTGTAAAAATGCCCTCTGTTTAGTGTTTGTCAGGCTGGAGTTTGCAATTTAAACAAACGTCTGCTGTTTAGAGTGTAAACCTGTTTACATTTTGTTTTGGGAAATGATCTCAGAAACGATCCAGAAATCTTTTTAAACCATAAAGCAAAATGTATTGGACCACCTCAGAGTCGGGCCATTTGTTGCTATGTTTAGAAGGGTGCAGGATCATTTGGCGTAGACCCTGCTGATGAGAATGTCCTAAAGTCCTTAAAACCAGTGTCTGAAATTTTAGTTAGAGAATGTGTTCTTACTGGTTAGCCCAAAGCTGCAATTAGACAGGAAGTTTAGTATGATGCACTGACCGGGGTGACCGCTGCACAGTGAAAGTAGGCTGGTTCAGGCATCACTGCCGGCAGTCTAGTCCACTGGAACGTTTGCAGGTTGATCTTCCACAAGTCAGCCAGGATCAGCTCACCATTATAGCCTCCGCATATAAATACATCTGAAGACAGGGAAGGAAACGATCAATATGGACATCAAATCGCATCCAAGACCAAACCATAAACGATAGGAACGTTTAAGGATGCTTAAGTTTAAGTTGGGCTCTACCGTTTTTGATCTGCACACAACTATGACATCTCCTTGGAGCTGGGTACCCTGCAATGCAGTGCATTGAAAGGCTGTAAAAATCCATTCAAGTCAAGTACATTCATCTTCAAGTAATGAGACAAAACACGGGATCTGACCTATTCTTTCATGAGGCTTCGTTGTGATTTCCTCCCAGGAATTTGTTTCAAGATTATATGCATGAATCTGCAACCAAAAACAGAAGGTTCTCAGTAACATGCCTGTAAACCAGCCCTCGATCAAGGTTCAACAAACATTTTGAGGTACCTTGTCTAAGGGGTAGGAAGTCCAGGAGGTTCCTCCTCCTAGAATGTATATTCTCTGTCCGTCATGGGCTATCTCATGTCTGTATCTGTTAGATAAACGCAAGGTAATATAACTATTAAATATGGTAAAATACTGTTTCTCTGTCTGAAACTATGTCCTGAAGCTGCCATCCACATTTTTTACAATAGAATTCAGAACATTTATTAAGCATGGACTCCTTTACCATCCGCCCCTTTAGCTTTGGGAGACTGAACATTTCCAGATTGTCTGAGCAAAACGTGTTAAAATTGCAGGCTTTCTCCAAACCATCTGGAGGTCTGCTAGGTCACTTACACTGATCTGGTCTTTTGACAAGCTGCTTTGTTTTTATTTTGTTGGGTATTTGAGTCACATGGACTTTTGACTTGAACTACCTGAGAAGAATCATTAGAATAGGTCAGAGGTCGGCAACATGTGGCTCCAGAGAAGCATGTGGATTTTTATTGCACTCTTTGCAGCCGTCAGCAAAAGGGGCCAATCAGCTTGTTGGATAATGATCATTTGCAAAGACAGTAACCATAACAAGCTGAAATTTACTTCACTATTTAACCAAATGCTACAAATTATTCAACATTTTATTTATTGATTTTAAACAAGTTTTTGCAACAGCAATTTGAGGATCAAATTCCAATTATTGCAATCATTCAAAGAGATTGGAGCTTGGGCTTCATTATTGTCAGATGTTGCTATGTGACCATTTGTCTGCACGGAAAGCTTCAGTGGTTCAGATTGTGGTATGATTGAAGTAAGACAAATGATCTCTTCTTAAAATGTGGGTTGCAGAACCCTGGAATAGGTGCAGGGCACAACTTCTGGTGTAAAGTCTGATGTTTACTGCGAAAAAACTACTTTATACAAACTACCTATATCTATACTACTATTAACACTAATGTAACTTTAATAGAAGATTTACCATGGTGTAGGATGAGCCTCGGATCTCTTATGGTTTCAATGGCAGGACTGGTAATTTTATTATAAAAAACAGAACTCATATATACATACATATATATATATATATTAAACGGACACCAGTAATGTATATACCGATGCTGCTAGAACATATCTTGTAACATCCCAACACCCCAGCCATCCTTTAAACAATCAAACATTCTTTGGAATAAAAACTACATTAGATCAAATCAAAATTGATTTGTACAGCACTTTTTACAACTGATGTCACAATTTATTTTGAGACGTTACCAGATATTTTGTTCAGACTGCAATGATATACATAAACACTGTATTAGCTCTACTGTATCAAAGAGTAAAGCTTTAAAGACAGAAACTGATGGCAAGTCACTCACCGCTCTTCAGGCAGATCGTCTGGAGGGTTGTTTGGTTTGAGGTGAATCCATTCCCGTGTGGTGAGGTCCAGCCTGTGGAGATCTGTACTGTAGATGTAGCCTGTCGTCCCTCCAAATACATAGAGGAAGCCATTTATGATGGCCATTGCCTGCACAGCAAAATATCAGTTATTGCATTTCTGTATTTGCACATCATTAAAGCCCTCGTCTGGTTTTGTGATGTAATTTCATGACTATATATCCACTAGATCTGACTGATGAACAACATATAATAAAGCACCACAAAAGCTTTGCTGAAAATAACATTCCATCTTAAATTTGCACTGCAGTTATAAAAGGTAAGCTGGAGAATAACTGCAGTCTTGTTGGCAAAGCAGTGTTTTAATTAACACACAGAGCTGAAAGAGGAGCATTCAGTATCAGCAAACAAGCTTAAATGAACTTAAACAAGCAAGCGCGTTGCAGGTATAATCAGCAAATCTGCCTGCAGTGCCCCCTAATGTTGTTGTGTGTACTGCACTCACGTACAGTGTTTATTATTATTATTATTTTTTATTCATTTATAAGGACGTGCACAACCGATGCACCAAACAGACACAGGATACACATCAATCATGATGCGTACCCGTAGTACACAGCAAGTATGTGCTCGGGGAAGCCTAGGAGACGTAAACATGTTGCTAACTCTGGTTCTTTCTTTCTGATGTCATCTGGGCCAAATTTAATCCCGCCCCAATTTAAATCCAACAAATGGAGTCAACAGGAATAACAGTCTGGAAAAATCTCTCCACAGAAAATGTGTTTTTATTTTCTCTGGAATGGAAAAAACGGAAGGGAATATTGATCATTAGTAGACAGTACTGATGATTTCACTTTGTACTGCAGCACATGGATTAGAAAACAAGGAGGTGAATGAAGTGTGGTTTTGTGCCTCCAATTAATTCACTTAAGCACATATGAATATGACGAGGTTCTATTATGGACTGCACTGTAAGGCCAAATACTTTATATGCTGAACTACACTCTTGAATGAGTCAAAAGAACCCTTTAGAGAACCCTTTAAGCTACCATTTGCATATTTGATTTGTTTTGGTTTTACTTTATATAGAACCAATGAGAACCAAGACATTTTTAAAGCGTGGATTCTCACCTGTCCATATATTCTGTTGGGTTTCTTCCCTCTGCAGTTAAGTAATGACCATCTCTTGTATTTGACATTGCAGACGTGAACATCATTCCCATTGTTTTCTCCAAATGGGATTCCAGTGCCACCAAACACAAGTAGATTGTTACCGTGCAAAACAGCTAGGGTGCAAGAAACATGAGGACATTACATATTATTATATAATATTTAGGGTTCAGTCCTACAAAATGCTCTTACAAATGCAGAGCTGATACCATCTTAATCCTACCTGACATGGAGGCCAACTCGGTGGGCATATAGCCCTCTGTGCGGATCTGCTGCCATGTTCCAGTAGCAAAGTGGTACCTCCACAGCTCCCTGAAGAGTGGGTAATCCTCATTCTCTGAGCCACCTGACTCATCGTAGTCTGGGTTGTAGCCTCCAAACACATAAAGGTTGGTGTTGTCAGCAACGCAGCGGTGTCCACTCCGGGCTGGAGGGGCTCGGTGACCTACAGAGACAGAGTGATAGGAGGTGAAAATGGGAGAGGTTCCCTGGATGGCCATATTGGATTGGGTGTCATGATTGCTTTCTGAGGCTTTAGGCTTTAGTATGACAATCAAAGGGTCTGTAAGGCACAAACTGTGAAGCACGTTGCTTTTAAAGATGTCAGACATTTCTATTCAAGCATCCATTTAAGGAAGTCAAATGGTCATTTTCATATTTCCACAAGATAGTGGGTGGGATCAACAGGGAAAGGCAATGTTTGGTTGAGCTTGTTAAAAAATGCTGTAGAACAAAAGTCAAAGTGTGCTGCTGTTCCTCTGTACTCTCTGCTTCTTCGGAAAGGCAAGGCATTAACACCCATATCACAGCCACCGTGATTGCTGCAGTGAATTAGGCTACAATGGCACAGAAACACGATTAATCACAAAGCTGACACTGATCACAAATGTGTCCGACTCTGCCAATAGCACTGAACCAACGACAACCCTTGCAAATTATCCAGCACAATATTTGTCTTTAAACTCTTGCACATTAATATGATCACCGACAAAACAGGTGAGGGCACAAACACAATCACACACAAACAAACGATCACATTTTCAAATTTCAAAGCATTACTAAACACCCTATCCACGCACTTGCTACCATGAAAGCAAAGACGACAGCGCCCAGGTGAAAGAGAAGCGGTCGGTTTGTACCACACTGAAGAAAAGCAGTTTTAAAGAGAAGGGGTAGGAGAAGCTTGGAGAAGCAAATTCAAAACAACTCGCACAGACTCAAGTCTGAATTTGGAAAAGCCTTTTTTTTGGTTCAGTTAAGGGCTGGCGCATTACCCACCTTCTCTTAAAAACCTGTTAGGGATCCGCAGGCTGGGGCATGGTTGGGCGAGGATTCGTTGAGCCTGAAGCCAGCGAACTCTCTTCTTAGAGCCTGTCACCACAATCACCGCAATCAGACAAACAAACAGCAACAACGAAGGACAATGGTTGAAATTAAAACAAACATGCAGACATTCACAGGACAAACACCACTATAACACGTTTATTTAATACCAAAAATTACATCTAGAAATAATAGAATAATTAAACATAACCATAGACCAGCAAGGCAAAAACAAACCCAACAAAAATCCACACAACAACGGGGAAACTTTTTTGGAACAGGGTAGAAGACGCATAGTGGTCAGGCCAGCCTAGGAAACATGACCGTCCACCCACTCTACCAGTCAACTAGCGATTGACCTACCAAAACCAAACAAAACCAAAAACCTCCCCAATGAACAGAGTGCCTTGAAAAAGTATTCGTACCCCTTGAACTTTCCCGCATTGCTTATCTTCAGCAGGGACAGGGAAACTAGCCAATCAAAATGTGGGATTGAAGGGGGTATGAATACTTTTTAAAGGCACTGGACACCACAAAGTGATCCATATTCTAGAAGTGATCTAACAGGGTGGGACGGAGGGTCAAACCACCGATCTAGCAGTGAGATTTAATAGTGTAGTAGTGCGATCTAGATCTACAAAACTGCTAATCAATCATCTATATATCTAATATAAAATACACGTTTAGATGACTTTAATCTTGGCCTATTTAGGGATAGTGTGTTCACTGAATGTGACTTTAGTGTGTTGGTCCTCTTTTTTGTGTTATTCTGGCACTTTAACTGTTAAATCAGAAGTGATCACAGTCACAACATTTCATCACCGTAGCTTTTTACAGAAGTCACACAAAGCATTTTGGTAAACTCTACTTGGTGCACTTCAACCACTGTGTAACTGGTGTGTAACAGTTACCAGACTACTGAATACTGTGATCTACCCCAGTATCAGCAGCCCTAGAAGGTTAACATAGGCTATGGTCAGCATCCTAATGTGCCTGCAGAGTGATGGGTCCTTACAACAGGAAACAAAGGGTTTACAACCCACCCTAAACAAATCTAGGGATGATGCCCATTAAGAATGTCAAAAATCACTTGTGCTGTTGGAAAACAGAAGAATAATAAATGCACATCCACTTCTTGAGCTGCAGTTTCAGAAATAACCATATCAGCATATACCACAGCAATGCACGCAGATAGTCAAAGTGCAAAGAATTATTGCCAATAGAATAGGACACCCAGGTGTAGAAAAATCAATGAAACCATCACCCCATTGGAACTGTGCTCTCTGGAATGATGGCGTCCACTCAGTATTTATGGGATTAATTGTGGTGAGGTGAGGGACTGAGGGGGTGATAATCCAACATCCTGACCTCAATAATGCTCGTCACTGAATGCAATCAAATCTTCACAGTGATCTGCCAAAATATATTAGTCTCCAATTCCACCATCACTGCAACCACAAATCTTTCAGCCCATTAAAACACTCGCTAGCTCACAGACCCTCAACATTGACTTTCCCACAAATTTGTGATTCTTTAACTTTAACACTCAATAACTGATCACAAATTTAGGCCACAGAGGCCCATTCAAACCTGACGCATCGTCCTAAACACAGCACATCTCCTCCTCACATACTTTACATAACACAACACAGTCTTATGAAAGAAGGTTTACACCAAGCTTTTGAAATACAGTTTGCAAATTAACCAACAAATGAGCCGTCAAGAAAAATGAGCAAAGCTTTGGAAAGAGCAAAAGAAAAGAAATATCTGACCATCATTTTTCGTTCATAAACAAATGAAGCTAGAGAGCCGTGGTTCTGCGCATGTACAGTGGTGTGAAAAAGTGTTTGCCCCCTTCCTGTTTTCCAGATTTTTTGCGTATTTGTCACACTAGCAGATCGCAAATGAGTGAGGAACTGTGAAAGAGTGCCATTTAGACAAAATTACAGAAAAACTTGAACAATCGTACTGCATTAAACTTTATGTAAAGCAGAAATCACTCACAAACCGTCAGACCTGTGGGCAGCAGGCAGTTTGGCAGCTCCATCCAGATAATGCACCTGTCCATTCTTTACATTTGATAGTTTCCTGGCCAAACAAACACACACCTGCACTTCCTCGGCTCACTATTCTCCTGACATGGCTCTGTATGATTTTGGCTTTTCCCTAAACTGAAAATGCACCTGAAAGGAAGCATATTTCAATCAAGAGAAGACATCATGCAGCGCTGATTCTGACATCGGCAGAATCGTTGGGAGAAGTGTGTGGCAGCCCAAGAGGACTACTCTGAAGGAGATTAGTGTAAGATTCTTGTATTTGAATACAAGCATTTTTTATGAATAAAGATCGGATATTTTTGAAAACCTCATGAGGAACCTCATTAGACAAGTCCCAACATTCAAATCAAGTAGTCCAAAAAACTGGCTGTTTTTCAGATACAAAAAAAGTGAATTCCCCTCCATGCCCTGACACATTGATGTCATGCATCCATTGCATTTTTACAGCCTTTTCGGCACATCACTAATCCTTCATACTCGACTCAATCACACTTCTGTTTTCTTTACTGTAACACATCTGACCTTGTAAAAGATGAGCTTGTTGGTTTGCTAAAATATTAAAATGATCAGTGTGTGGGACCTCAGGATTGAGACTGGGTACCAAAAATGTAGCACCCACCCTAAAATTAAAATAGATCTATAGGGAAATAAGACATCCGTTAAAAACCCTATTCAGTAAAGGGCTGTAAAATATTGTAACAAAAAAGAAGCAATTGTCACCAGATTTCTCCAAAATAAATTATATTGGGTAGATAAAATCTGCATCTGGTAGATCTGCAAAATTATACCAGTGTAAATTTTCTTTTTGTATCATTTAAATTGTAGCATGTTGTGTATGATTTAATTTGCCTTACGACACTGCACATTATCGTTTCAACATTTACATTTATGACATTTAGCAGACGTCCTTATCCAGAGAGATTTACAAAAGAGCTTTGGTCTTCATTTAGAGAACATCCTTAGCTAGTAAACGAGGCTAGAATCTAGAGAGTCCTCACACAAAACAGATGGTCTTCAGTCCCCCAGTGAGGGACTCCAGGGGAAGTTCATTCCACCATTTTGGTGCCAGAACAGAAAAGAGTTTGGATGCATGTTTTCCTTGCATTTTGAGGGATGGTGGGTCAAGCCGTGCTGTACTTGAAGCATGAGTTTTGACCATTGCCACATCATGTATGGAGGTGCTGGTCCTTTTTTGGCTTTGTAGGCCAGCATCAAGGTTTTGAATCTGATGTTCAGCTACAAGTAGCCAATGAAGGGGACGCAGCCGAGGAATTACGTGACTGAATTTGGGGACGTTGAAGACGAGCCGCGCTGCTGCATTCTGGATAAGTTGCAATGGTCTGATGGTCAATATAAGAAAACCAGCTAGAAGGGAGTTACAGTTCTAATCTTAAAATGACAGGAGACTGAAAAAGCACCCGAGTGGCCTCTCTAGACAGAAAGGGTCGAATCCCCCTGATGTTGTAAAGGAGAACATCTGCATGACAGTGTCAGGTTTGCAACATGAGTCGAGAACGATAACTGGTACCCACAACTACACCAAGGCGCTGTGCTTCTGCAGATGGAGTGACCAGTGAGTTCAGGAGAATGGTGAGATCAGGATGAGGACCAGTGATTCCAGGAATAGCAGTTCAGTCTTACTGGGGTTGATTTTGAGACATCGTAGAGTCAAGCTGAGATACGGGATGAGACCTGGGTGTCGTAAGGTAGGATAGTCATCACAATGTGCGTGTGCAATAATATTCACACCGTAGGACTGCAAGTTCGCATAAGGCAAATGACATCACACTTGCTACAATTTAGGTGATACAAAAAAACAAACCTGCAATAAACAAACTAAAGAGTCCAGTTTTAAGGTGATTTGCTGTGTTCTTCTGTGTCACAACTCAAACAAATCTGCCAGAACTCTAAGCCATTTCTGGGTTTTCATTCATTTTCAATAGTACATGCTATGATTGAGGCTGGATTGAGGCAATTCAAAGGGTAGAGGGTCCAAAATGTCCTGTAAATGCCAGATGTGTTATTGTTATGTGCTTGAGTTACATAAGTGTATATGGCGAATAAAAATAATGAAAAACTTTATTCTTTAGCTTTTATGCCCATCAACATATCAAACATAAGGCACCTTTACCTTTTAACATGGTAAAATAGACATTGGGTTACAGAATAAAATGAGAAAGAAGGGGCTGTTTTCTTTCTTTCTAAATAATACTGATATATACATACATTACAAAATAATAATACTGGTCTACACTGTTGCTTGAGACATGAGGAAGGTAATCGAGACAGCATGTAAAGCACCTTATTTCCATGTTTTTTTGTGGTTGGTGAGGCACAACAGATAAAGTCACCAGCGATCAACCACACCATGTGGGAGACCGGGGTTCGATTCCCCAACTATGCGCAACTATGCTGTGTTACACCAATAAGGGCTTGGGCAAGACTCCTAACACTACTCTGGCCCTCCTCTGTAATGTTAATAACCTTGTACGTTGCTCTGGATAAGAGCGTCAGGCAAATGCCAGGCAGTTTAACTGCCGCTGGAGTGAAAGGGGTTCAATACACTTTCCTCAATCCTGTGTTGTACAGCTTATAGTGTTTTCAGCAATAAAACGTGATTGGTCAGCGCACACTTCCATATGTCACTTCCATATGCATTTCTTATGTTTACAAAATAAATCATAATTAAATAAACTTTGCCGATTAGGAGGAGCACTTCGATTTGTTCCACTTGAACAGATTTAAAAGATGAAAACTCACACAATGCACTCACCGTAGTCAGACACCAATCAGCTTAACAGCAAGTTTCTAACAACGTAAGATTTCCAAGTGAAACTCATTAATCTTCACACATAGGCTACCATATAGTCTCTGTAATATTGCAAAAAAGAACCACACTTACACCCCCAATGCCAGCATGTATCTATAGGTCTCACGGGTCTATTTGGTCAGGAGTGTTCAGTCAGTGACCCCAAAGCCAGATTAAAACCTATTTGGTGACATGGGTTTCAATGTATGTGCACAATACAGCCTCAGTTTCAGGTAACAGCAACACCTGAAAAATCATCTCCACAGCAATGCCGTCTGCCGTACTATTAGAGAAGAAAGAGCAACTTCCAAACCTAGTCATTTTCACAGACGCAGGTATGAGCTTTCTTTAGGTGCAATCTGTATTTTACAGACACATACATTAGATGCAAAGGTTTGGGCACTCCTGCTAAAATTACATATTACATAATGTTTTATGTACGTATGCTTTACGTAAATTGTGCAGAAATTAAAAACGGCAAATTGTGCTCTAAATTGTGGGCGTTTGAGGTTGTTTCACATTCAACAAAGCATGAAACACTTTACGTATTCAAACATTTGGATACAAACATGAAAGTACATTAATATATTGCCGAATAAGACATTTTCCATTTTGGGTTAAAACTGGCAGAAATGATAAACAGGCTCTGTTCTGTACTCTCTTCCAGCAAATCATGCTGTGTTGGGAACGAGGAGACGTCTGTACAGTTTTTTAGCAGCAACAAAAATGCAGATCAACATCAAATGTTTGAAACAGAATCCTTGTCCTGTTCCTAAGCTTGTACACAGACTCTATGAAGGTCAAAACCTCCTGAAGTATCTTGTAAGTTCGTGAAAGTAAAATTGTGTGTGTGTGTGTGTGTGTGTGTGTGTGTGTGTGTGTGTGTATGTGTGTGTGTGTGTGCGTGTGTACAGCAGCTCAATTTGCATAGCAGCGTAGGACTGGAAACCAGTGTGGAAGTTACCTGCACACAAACTAACTGAACACTGAACGTATCAAACAAAAATCAGCACAAGCGTATGGAAAATATATAAATGGAATTTATACATAATGATAGATGGATCCTTTGATATTGTTTTTTAAGATATGAACTAAAACAAATGTATTTTAAATGTTTAATGTAATTTCATATTAATTTCAATTTAATTTCTCCAAAAGTCACATAAAATGTAATGAATAAAATACAGATATGTTTAAAAAACATTTTAAATGTATTTAATAAAATATATTGGTAAATTTAATATATTCCAAATATGTTTGAAAACAATGTCATTTCTGCAAAATTCATTTAAAATGTAATTAATAAAATCTATTACTGGCACATTTTTATATAGTCCAAATATATTGACATTTACATTTAAAATGTTAATAATATACATTGGCAATTTTATACAGTCCAAATATAATTAAAAACCTATTTAAAATGTATTTCATAAAATAAATGGCTGGTTAAGTTTATAAACGTTAATATAACATCTTGGTAAATGTTAAACATTTTATAAACGTTAATATAACCTCTTGGTCAATGTTAAACAGAGCACACATTGTGTAAACGCATTTACAGGTGAATAAAGGTGTTGGTTTGTTTGTGGAGTGAGAGGAGAGCTCGCAGAGGCTCAGAGGACATTAGTGTAGTGAGCAGAGCTCTCGTTTGAGGGCACAGGGTTTGGATCAGTCGTTGGTGAGCTGCTGGTGAGGCGCGGCTGCACCGGGATGTTCACTATCGTGTGAAGTTGACGGTTGAAGGCGGTTTTGTTGACTGACCTGCGGCTCTGAGCGGGGGACTGCCCGACAGCTTCTCAAAGCGGTTCAGCTGCTCCGGACTGCGGGCGTCCTCAGGCGAGGACATGTTCAGCAACGTAAGGACTTCAGCGATCAGACAGCGAGTGTAAAAGACAAAACCAGCGCATTTGAGTGTGATAAAACACCCCCAACCATAACGCATCCCATTACACCCGCACAGTGAGCAGGCAGCGAATGTGAACCGAGCCAAGATGGCCGCTCACAGGGAAGCCTTTCTCCAAAATAAAAGTCTTGGGGGCGGGGCGGGGCGAGGGCGGCCTTCATTATACTTTACATTTATATCATTATCCAGTCATTCGCTCAGAAATGCAGTGTCGATAGACCAGAAATATTATGTGTATTATATATATATATATATATATATATATATATATATATATATATATATATATATATGTGTGTGTGTGTTTATTATGTATTTAATACATTTATAATATTTAGTTCATATCTAAATATTAGATAATATTTATTATAAATATCATATTTAATTTAACATTTAACAAAATAATTCACTGGCACATTTCATACAGTCACAATAAGGAAAGGAATTTTAATATATATAATGGAGGATATATAAAACATCCTGGAGGATATATTAAACATGGTGACTGCTGTCCAGTCTAGAGACAGTATATGGATGTGATGGTGATCACACTCCTCCATGATCAGTTTAAAACATGGTGACTGCTGTCCAGTCTAGAGGCAGTATATGGGTGTGATGGTGATCACGCTCCTCCTATATCAGTTGAAAACAATGCAAGGGAATGCAAGGCAAGAATGTATGTGCTGACACAGCCTCAGTTAATTCTCAGCTAATGGAAGATCTTAATAGATGCAGTTTTCAAGATAACAGTAAAATAAACCTGTGCACCTCATTGCAGTTTAAACTCTTTAGTGCTTTAGACAGTTGGTCTACCTTTAAGGGCAAGCCTGGATCTTTAAAGCCGATAATATCTACACCTTGAGGGAAGGGCACTGCTCTCATTTCCTGCAGCATCTTCTAGAGACATTGGTTTAGGTCAGATGGTCACTGGTCAACCCAGAGCTCAGGTCAGGCAGCAGAGAAAATGGACAGTCACTGTCCATACTGTGATAATGTTCTTATTCTCTAGACTCTATAAACCCAAAAGAACCAACTCCATCTCTTGACCATTTTTTCAGCCATTAACAATGTGTCACTGAGCTTAAACTAGTGTTAACTCACAACTTTCAGTAGCACACAGAGCTTGAACTTTGGATCACACTGTGCTTAAATTTTCTCAGAGCTTTCACCATCAAATGGCACTTGACTCTGAGTTTTCAATAGCACACAGAGCTTAAACTAAGGTTACCTTGGAGCTTTCACTAGTACATGGTGCGTAAACTTTCTCAGTGCTTTCAGTAGCACTTGGAGCTTAAACTAATGTTAACTAGGTGTAGATCAGGGGATTCATGAAGGTGACAGGAAAATGGTATGAAATGGGGCCGTCCATAAAACACTGGTCAAACAATGTAGAGAAGGGTCTATCTGCAGACCCACAGGGCAGAACTTCAGTCCCTGACTGTCAGACCCTCACTGTCGGCCCCTCACTGTAAGGTCCTCACTGTCGGCCCCTCACTGTTGGCCTCTCACTTTAAGCCCCTCACTGTCTGCCCCTCACTGTCGGCCCCTCATTGTCAGCCACTCACTGTCGGCCCCTCACCTTCAGCCCCTCACCGTTAGCCCCTCACTGTCGGCCCCTCACTTTAAGGCCCTCACTGTCTGCCCCTCACTGTTGGCCTCTCACTTTAAGCCCCTTACTGTCGGCCCCTCACTGTCGGCCCCTCACTGTCGGCCCCTCACTGTCGGCCCCTCACTGTCAGCCCCTCACTGTCGGCCCCTCACTGTCGGCCCCTCACTGTCAGCCCCTCACTGTCGGACCCTCACTGTCAGTCCCTCACTGTCAGCCCCTCATGGTCAGCCCCTCACTGTCGGCCCCTCACTGTCAGCTCCTTATTGTCAGACCCTCACTGTCAGCCCCTAACTGTTGGCCTCTCACTGTAGGCCCCTCACTGTCAGCTCCTTACTGTCGGCCCCTCACTGTCAGCCCCTCACTGTTAGCCCCTCACTGTCGGCCCCTCACTGTCGACCCCTCACTGTAAGGCCCTCACTGTCTGCCCCTCACTGTCGGCCCCTCACTGTCAGCCTCTCACTGTAGGCCCCTCACTGTCAGCTCCTTACTGTCAGCCCCTCACTGTCAGCCCCTCACTGTCAGCCCCTCACTGTCGACCCCTCATTGTCAGCTTCTTACTGTCAGACCCTCACTGTCAGACCCTCACTGTCAGACCCTCACTGTTCTCATTGGTGCAGGTAAGTATGACTGCAGTCCAGGAACACTTTTATGGGAATTGTAGCGTCCTGTAATCTGCGTCTCCTCACTGTCCAGCTTCTCACCATCTACTCGCACATCACCAATGCTTCTCTGTTTAATGGTGAGTGAGCCTTTGTTACATCATCAACATTTAAGTAACTATGGAAACTAGAAACAGATGTTATCTTTTAATTAGCTGAGAATAATGTCAACAAAGACTCTGGATTCTCTGTACTGGACCTCCTTCTCCGCTTATTTGATTGATTTCCAAACAACCACTCAGCAGGACATCAGTCTGTGACTTCAATAATGTAACACCAGTGGACACAAAAGGAGGTCTAATAGCACTATGTCCAATACATTCCTATTTCAGGAAACATGGGCTTCACATCACACAGTCATTCTGATATGTAGCTCTGATTCTGGAATATCATTTTTAAAAAGTTCTAAAATCATAAAACTGGGAATAAAATTGTAATTTGGGACACTACCTAATGTGGGACACCAAGCTCTGACAGTTAATGAATTTGTGGATTAACACAATATGTGATGCTATGTGATCAAAATCAAATGTCCTCTCAAAGATGGACACCATGTGAAGACCAGCCAAATAATATCAAATAACTGACCTTTGGGTGCTTGTAGAAACCTCTGCTACTGCTATTTTCCTCTCCTCTCTTCTTACTGAACTGTAGAGAGCAAGAGTAGGAGGAATGGAGAGAACAGCCATATTTGGCCGAGGTAATAGTTCTGGAGGCAGCTCTGCCTCTGAGGCAGAACAAACAAAGTTGGTTCAGACAATAAACAATCAAAAAAAAAAAGAAAATCCTATGATACTGATGTTAAAATCATATATTCTAATTACAACATGTGATGTATGGACAATATTATTGGGACACCATCTCATTCATTCTGAAATCTAGGGAATTATAAAGAATGTATTGTGCTTTTGTTGGAGTAACGGTCTCTGCTGTCCAGGGAAGGTTTTAAATGAGGTTTGGGAGAAACTGCTGAGAGGATCTGAACTGAAGTGTGTGCTGCAAACAGGCCTTTAGGCTTGGAAACCTCAATATGGTGTTTATATCCTATACTATTACAATGTACTGCATGAACCAAATTTCTTTATAAAATCTCTAAGACTACAGAAATATCGTCTATGGGTCGTGTGTTTTCAAATACACAAAACATTTCTATTTGTTTTATCAGAGGCTGCACAGAAACATTCTTTTGAAAGATTTTCCTTTAAGGGTTGAAGAGAGTATGAATTCTTTTCACATGCTGTTGATTTCTGCCTCCAAGGCAGCAAGAGGCACATCATCAGCTTCTTCATGTAGACACAGCTTTAATACTTATATTCAGTAGCTCAGACAGTTTTAAATGCGCAACAATTACTTACCTCATCATCTCACCTCTCCATCAACCGACACCGGCAAGCAAAAACAATGAATGAGCAGTTGTCCCAATACTTTTGTCCATATACGTGATTCCTGTTAATTATAGATATAGAATAATCACTGCATAATGTGCAGCTCCTTAAATTCTTAGTAATGCTTAATAATGTCTCAAGTGGTGTGAATTCATAACTAGCTGAGAGGTTAGTAAGGTTTATTACTATCATAAGTGTTGTTAATTAATGTACCCTTATTGTAATGTCTTATAGGGGACCCATGACAGCCCTTTGTGTTGGTCAAAACAAGACATTGCATTGCATTCTGACATTACATCTTTAATCACATCCTAACTTGAGACCAGTATACCAGTTCATATAATACACTCTTAAAAATGTCCCCTTCTAATGCAGTGTTCCATCAATGGGAACAATAATTAAGTGGACAAATTAACATCTTTACATATCGAAATGTCAAGTTTAGTACCTGGTTGCAAATCCATCGCAGTCCGTAAAGGAATTCTATCACCCACCAGATGCTGGCAGTACAATACTGGGCCTGGAAAGCAGCCATTTCCAGTAAGTGATGCTAAAGCGTCTGCTCAGTTCTGCTTTGTTCACCACCTTTCACCCTGATCTCCACAGGGTCACCGAACAGCAGGTGTTATGTCGGTGGTGGGTCATTCTCAGTGAGACAGCAGCAGTGCTGCTGGAGTTTTTAAAGATAGTGCCCACTCTATTAGACGCTCCTACCTAGTTGCTCCACCATGTAGATGTCAAGTCAGAGCGAGAAGCTCATCTGTTTCTGCACAGTTTGTGTTGGTCATCCTCTGGTCCTTCATCAGCGCTCACACGATGCTGCCCACTGGACACTGTTGGATATTTCTGTTTGGTGCACAGTGAGATTGAGGGGTTTAATAACACCAGCAGCTCTGCTGTGTCTCATGCACTCATGCCAATACAACACACAGTAACACACCACCACATAATACCTGCCCTGTGGTGGTCCTGTGGGGTCCTGGCCATTGGAGAACAAGATGAGAAACAGATGGACTACAGTCTGTGATTATAGAACTACAAATTGCTCTTGTGTGGTCAGGCTGAAAAACTGGACAGTGACTGTAGAAACAAGGAGGTGGTCATACTGTTATGGCTGATAGGTGTATTGTAAAAAACAGGAAAAGTCTGAAACACCTGCTACAACACTAGGGTAGGTAGACCTTTATCAGGTCCTTTACGGACAGAAGGGTCATTTGCCAAATGACATGCAGCAGCACATGGACAGCCATCTATTCATTGCACTTTCTCTACCATGTTACCTCCATGTCCACCACCAGGGTGCGCAGAATGCTCCTGTATGCAAATGTAAAAGAGGTATACAATTCATCTGCCTAATGTTAAAATGGACTGGAAGTGTTATACTGTCGGACACTATTACTCACTATGCTCACTAACAGACCTCTATCATGGTGGTACCACTGCAATGCTGAAAGTGCTTCACTGCCCATAACATAAGGGGTACTAATGTGTGTATGTGTGTATATTATTTTAAGCACCTAAAGCAACATTTATTATTGGCCATCCATCATAAAAAGGCACATTGGACTTTTTAGTTGTTGTGCCAATTTGATCCACGAGAGGGCGACAAATAACCAATATTGGCTATATAAGCAAACTTGTGGATCTGGGTTTAATGTTGTAGAATAACAATATTATGGATGAAATGCCTTTAATGCACATGGCCTTAAACATGTCAGTTAATAGATAGATAATTAATTTATACGGGGTATCAAAGATTTAATTAATTAAAATATATGATGCTATCAAAGATATAACATAGGGGGCATGTCTGGGTCATGGAGCTAAGTGGGTTCTCAGCCAGAACTCTAACATACATGTGCCATACTTTTAATTATACTCACTTTGCAGTGTGTGGAGCAGATCTGGACTAGCTGTTATTTCTTTAGATTGTACATTACATTGGCCACATCTGTTCATTTTACTCACTTTACAGTATCTGGGCCACATCTGTCCATTTTACTCACTCTACAGTATCTGGGTCAGATCTGTCCATTTTACTCACTCTACAGTATCTGGGTCAGATTTGTCCATTTTACTCACTCTACAGTATCTGGGCCACATCTGTTCATTTTACTCACTTTACAGTATCTGGGCCACATCTGTCCATTTTACTCACTTTACAGTATCTGGGTCAGATCTGTCCATTTTACTCACTCTACAGTATCTGGGCCAGATCTGTCCATTTTACTCACTTTACAGTATCTGGGTCAGATCTGTCCATTTTACTCACTTTACAGTATCTGGGTCAGATCTAGGCCACATCTATTCATTTTACTCACTTTACAGTATCTGGGCCACATCTGTCCATTTTACTCACTCTACAGTATCTGGGTCAGATTTGTCCATTTTACTCACTTTACAGTATCTGGGCCAGATCTGTCCATTTTACTCACTTTACAGTATCTGGGCCACATCTGTTCATTTTACTCACTTTACAGTATCTGGGCCACATCTGTCCATTTTATTCACTTTACAGTATCTGGTACATCTGTCCATTTTACTCACTTTACAGTATCTGGGCCACATCTGTTCATTTTACTCACTTTACAGTATCTGGGCCACATCTGTTCATTTTACTCACTTTACAGTATCTGGGCCACATCTGTCATTTTTACTCACTTTACAGTATCTGGGTCAGATCTGTCAATTTTACTCACTCTACAGTATCTGGGTCAGATCTGTCCATTTTACTCACTTTACAGTATCTGGGTCAGATCTGTCCATTTTACTCACTTTACAGCAGTATCTGGGTCAGATCTAGGCCACATCTATTCATTTTACTCACTTTACAGTATCTGGGCCACATCTGTTCATTTTACTCACTTTACAGTATCTGGGCCACATCTGTTCATTTTACTCACTTTTGCAGTATCTGGGCACATCTGTTCATTTACTCACTTTACATTATCTGGGTCAGATCTTTGTCCATTTACTCACTCTACAGTATCTGGGTCAGATTTGTCCATTTTACTCACTTTACAGTATCTGGGTCAGATCTGTCCATTTTACTCACTTTACAGTATCTGGGTCAGATTTGTCCATTTTACTCACTTTACAGTATCTGGGCCAGAACTGTCCATTTTACTCACTTGACAGTATCTGGGTCAGATCTAGGCCACATCTATTCATTTTACTCACTTTACATTATCTGGGCCAGATCTGTCCATTTTACTCACTCTACAGTATCTGGGTCAGATTTGTCCATTTTACTCACTTTACAGTATCTGGGCCACATCTGTCCATTTTAATCACTCTACAGTATCTGGGCCACACCTGTTCATTTTACTCACTTTACAGTATCTGGGCCACATCTGTTCATTTTACTCACTTTACAGTATCTGGGCCACATCTGTCCATTTTACTCACTTTACAGTATCTGGGCCACATCTGTCCATTTATTCACTTTTCTGTTATCTGAGCCCACATCTATTTCATTTTACTCACTTTACAGTATCTGGGCCACATCTGTTCATTTTACTCACTCTACAGTATCTGGGCCACATCTGTTTCATTTACTCACTCTACAGTATCTGGGTCAGATCTGTCCATTTTACTCACTCTACAGTATCTGGGTCAGATTTGTCCATTTTACTCCTTTCACGTTATCTGGGCCGAATCTGTCATTTCACCTCACTTACAGCAGTATCTGGGTCAGATCTGTCCATTTTACCTCCTTTTACAGTATCTAGGGCAGATCTGGGCCAGATCTGTCCATATTCCCTCACTTCCACAGTATCTACTGGGTCAGATCTGGGTCAGATCTGTCCATTTTACTCACTTTACATTATCTGGGCCAGATCTGTCCATTTTACTCACTTTACAGTATCTGGGTCAGATCTGTCCATTTTACTCACTTTACAGTATCTGGGTCAGATCTGGGTCAGATCTGTCCATTTTACTCACTCTCGGTATCTGCAAGGTCAGATCTAGGCCACATCTAGTAGTGCTCTCCTTTACAGTATCTGGGTCAGATTTGTCCATTTTACTCACTTTACAGTATCTGGACCAGATCTGGGTCACATCTGTCCATTTTACTCACTTTACATTATCTGGGCCAGATCTGTCCATGTTACGCACTTTACAGTATCTGGGTCAGATCTGGAATCCAGGCTCTGTCCATTTACTCACTTTACATTATCTGGGCCAGATCTGTCCATTTTACTCACTTTACAGTATCTGGGTCAGATCTGTCCATTTTACTCACTTTACAGTATCTGGGTCAGATCTGGGTCAGATCTGTCCATTTTACTCACTCTACAGTATCTGGGTCAGATCTAGGCCACATCTATTAATTATACTCACTTTACAGTATCTGGGTCAGATTTGTCCATTTTACTCACTTTACAGTATCTGGGTCAGATCTGGGTCCAGATCTGTCCATTTTACTCACTTTACATTATCTGGGCCAGATCTGTCCATTTTACTCACTTTACAGTATCTGGGTCAGATCTGTCCATTTTATTCCTTTACAGTATCTGGGTGGATCTGTCCATTTCTCACTTTACATTATCTGGGCCAGATCTGTCCATTTTACTCACTTTACAGTATCTGGGTCAGATCTGTCCATTTTATTCACTTTACAGTATCTGGGTCAGATCTGTCCATTTTACTCACTCTACAGTATCTGGGTCAGATCTGTTCATTTTACTCACTTTACAGTATCTGGGCCAGATCTGTCCATTTTACTCACTTTACAGTATCTGGGTCAGATCTGTCCATTTTACTCACTTTACATTATCTGGGTCAGATCTGTCCATTTTACTCACTTTACAGTATCTGGGTCAGATCTGTTCATTACTCACTTTGCAGTGCTCTGGGCCAGATCTGTCCATTTTACTCACTTTACAGTATCTGGGTCAGATCTGTCCATTTTATTCACTTCACAGTATCTGGGTCAGATCTGTTCATTGTACTCACTTTACAGTATCTGGGTCAGATCTGTCCATTTTATTCACTTTACAGTATCTGGGTCAGATCTGTTCATTTTATTCACTTTACAGTATCTGGGTCAGATCTGTCCATTTTACTCACTTTACAGTATCTGGGTCAGATCTGTCCATTTTACTTCACTTTACAGTATCTGGGTCAGATCTGGGTCAGAAGAAAAACAATTTAGCCATCTTGGAAATTACATGCCATGAATCTCAAACACTGTAATCTTTCACTTTAAAAGAAAACTAAATATAACCAGGTTTTTACAGCTTTAAATCATAATTAAACTCCAACATTTACACACACACACACACACACACACACACACACACACACACACACACACACACACACACACATAACCCAATAGCAAAAGCCCACTTCAGGAAGGTATGGTGTATTTATTATTATGCAGAATTATGGGCAAAATAAGTTTGCCACCTACATCAGCCTTCTAGTTGTAGCACTAAATAAAGGGTGAAGGACGACACTCTTCAGAGTGACGAAGATCTTGTTTCATTAACAGGTACTGTTGGAACATTAGATGATTAACAGACATTAACGTAAACCTTATTTGTATCGGGTTGGACACATCGGACAACAGCAACAGCAGTCGCTGCAAGATGCTGTGCACTTTCTGGTCCTGATTTAGTGACACAGCTTCAGTAAACTGTTGGTCCTACACTGGAAAAGAGGAGAATTGTTGATACACCATTTGGAATTATAGAAACTTCAAGGAGGGTTGGAGCTGCAATGCTGAGCTCAGCATGGATGGATAGTCGCAGCTGTAATCAGGTAGGGAGGAAATGGATAGTTTTGGTCTGAGATTCTGGTGCTGGAGTGCGATACCTAGGTGCAGGAAGGACCACAGTCTCCTAGAAGAAAATATGCACGAGTCCATTTTGTCATCAGCGGCATAGTGGTAGTTTGGTCGCCTCCCTGTGCTGAGGTCTTGGGTTCAATGCCCTATGTGGGTGGAGTTTCCATGTTCTCCCTGTGTCTGTGTGGATTTCTTCTGGGGACTCTGTTTTCCTCCCACACTCTAAAAACAAGGACATCAGGTCCCCACATATGAACTGTCACTTTGTCCTAGTGCGCAATGCTGTCCTCCAGGAGGATGGTCATTTCTGGAAGAGAGTAGGCTGTATGTAATCAGCTGCCGCTTCTTGCTGGTGTGGGTTGGTTAAGTGTGATTGTGAAGAGTTCTAATTTTAAAGTGTTCTTTGGTATCTAGAAAGGCACTATACAAGTGTAATGTTCACTCTTCTTCTTCTTCTTATTATTATTAATTGACCAAAGGGTACAGTTCTGGCCTGATCTACTGCTCCAAGCCTAACCAAACACTTCTGAAGGCCTTCAGGAGCATCTGCATTTTAGAACAGATCTTAGCTGGATCTGAAGTTTCCAGTAGGGTAGATCTCCAGCACCAGGACTGGGCACTCCAGTGATTGGGCGTCGACCAGACTGGGCAATGACAATGTCAGTTTGACACACAATGCAAATCCTTAAGTTTCTGACCCCTGTGTGACACATATATCATCAGCTGATGATATCTGATGAGGCTCTGCTCGTCTTGTACGTCCCATAAATCTCTGAACAAAGAACACTCACACAAAGGCACGTATTTTTCATAATAAAGTTTATTCTATATTACAAATAGTATTTTGTCCTTGACTGCAAAATAGGAATGCATTATATTTACATACACAGGTATACAATTAATTATAACAAAGTTAGAGAAGCTTGCCTTTCTGCCCGTCTCTCTTCTCCTCCTATTAGGATCATTCGCTTATCTCTCGTCAGATCTGGAAATAGTAAAAGTCTTTTCTAAGGGCTCTCTGAAACACCTGCTAGAACACTGAGCTAGAAGGACATTTTTAGTTCTTACAAAACGTTAAAGGTGGAAACTTTATCAGGTCCTTTACAGACAGAAGGGTCAGACCTGCCGGACGACACGTGGCAGTACATGGACAATGGATATAAAACAGAACACAGGGGTAATGTCATGGGGGGGATCTGGGGACGGTCACTTTCTCCAACAAACACAATCTGATTCTACCGCAGATTTGTTTTGCTACCAATTATTCAACAGAGGTTCCAACTGACAGTTTATTTGAAGCTTCTGCTGCTCAGATGATCATTGAATATTCATAAGTTTCACTGCAGAGTAATATCTGAACACAAGTGTTCACCACGCTCAATTACAACAAACTCATGTTATTTTTTTCATGTCAATTTTTTGTGGAAAAGGTTCCGGTTTGAATAGGTCCAATCTAGAGCAGTGTGTCTGGGTGGGAGATCTACCTCATGATACCCCGTGTGTTTTTGAGCGACAGGAGGACACTCAGGCGAGCAGTTTAGAGCTCGAAACAGTCGCAGGTATGAAGACAGAAACAGAAAAATATCAGTCAATCAGGAAAGCCAAATGAAACAGCAATCTCACTACCTCTAGAGACAATTTGAAGCTGAGATCTGGACCTAATGTATTTACATGTGATGTTTTTCAAAGAAAATTAAACAAAGCTGGACATTTTTTTGGTGGGATGGAATATGAAAACGAAAAGCAGAGCAAAAACAACCAATCAAACACATCGAATGTGCGCTTGCTGTAGCTTGTCGGGCTGAGCGGGTTTCCGTGGTGTAGTACTGCTATAGTAAAAGATATTGTGCACTGTTCAGCACGAACATGAGTGACAGCGGTCAACTGCGGCTTGACAACTCATCCAAGGAGAATCTACCTGAGGGACTGCAACGTTTCTGCATGGGAGATGGATGCTGATGTAACACTTATCCGTGATCATCTAAAAGGAGCGTCTGTCTGTTTATCTTTTTTTTTTTAATTTTTTTTTATTATTATTCAGAAATTCCTAGTAGCGTTAGATAAATAGCTTTGCAAGGCAGTTCCATTTCATAACATCCAAATAGGTCAACATGCAAGGGTATATACTATATTTGCTTAAGGTATCAATTTAAATCTTATCTTATTATAATTATTTAACACTTCCACGAAACATGAGAATGACCATTGAGCGGGTGAGCGGGATAAAGGTTCCACCTTAACAGAAGTTGCAGCTTTTTGAGATGACAATCCACTTTTTTTTTCTTCTCCGTCTTGTTCTTCCAAGCAAAAGAAAGAAAAGAACACATCCACATCATCATTTAGCAAGGCTTGTTTTTCTCTATTTTCTTTTTTCCTCATTTTTTTTTTTACGAAGTTTAAATTGAAGTACATGCGCTTAAAAAGCCAATAAAGTACCCAAGGTGGACCACGGCTGGTCTCCGCACATTCAAATCACCACATTGGAGCACTCCGTCAAGGCAAAAGAAAGGTCAGAGGTTAAAGGACAAAGAGGGCAGCTCGGGGGTCTCTGTCCCTTTTGTCAAGGTTAGAGTCGACAGGTGTGTGTCTCTGCGCTCTTGCGGTTGCTGCCTGGGGACCCTAAAGGCTTTGTGAGACCGCCCCGGACGACAACGGCGAACGTGACAAGGACTTAGAAGCGCTGGGAAGCGTTCGGAAAAGGGACCGAGCCGGGAGAACGCCTCTAACAGACTGTACACTTAAGCAGGAGCGAGCCCTTACACTCACGGGTCAGGGTTTCCTCACAGGGACTCCACCGTGTGCAAAGAGAACTTCAGTCTCATCAAGGAGGGTGACTAGAGGCTCTGTGCTGTTCGGAGGATCAAATGGCAGACGACAGATAGACCTTTGGTTGCACCCTGCGTACTGCCAGGCTGAGTACCAAAAGTGGTTCTTTTCGTGGTCTGGAATCTGGGAAAGTTTCATTTTCACTGTCCACCTCTCCTTTTCTCATCCTTTGGTTTTTTTCTGCTGACCAAATTCACGTGGAAGTTTCTAGTCTTCCAGAGTGTGTCATGTAATTGCAGACTCTGTGGCAGTGAACGACTCAGACTGCATTCTCTGTCTCTTATCTCTCTCTCTCTCGCTCTCTCTCTCTCTTTCTCTCTCTCACACACACACACACACACACTTGAATCATGTCCTCCTCGAGCAACAGTCCTATCTTCAGGAAGTGGCTACCTTCAGACCAGGTTAGGAATCTGAGGCAGCTACAGAATGTGTGCTTTTTATCTTCTTAAACTAAGAGGAGAATGACCTTCTCCCTCACACAGAAAGCCCAAAGAAAGCCCTCAGAGATGGCCAGGCTTGTGGAGAGTGAGGCGAAGAGGGTCTTTGCTGCAGACTGAGGTTCTATGTGTGTGTGTGTGTGTGTTTGTGTATGTGTGCTTACATCAGAGGCGCTCAAACCTTGGCTTTTCTTCTGCTCGTCTTGAATAAGAGAGGGTTCATTTCGCTAATGTGCTAAAGCTGGACGAATGCTAGAATGTTCTCAGGAGAACAGCAGAAACGCCACAAAGTTACACTCAAAAGTTTCACAGTCAGTCAGGTCCCAGGCGAGACAGGGGAGGCCAAAAGCGCCTCCACACCTCGTACCATGAACCCTAGTGGTTTAAACACACGCCCCTCCCTTCCAAACAACAGCAGAGAGAGACATTTGTAGTGCGACTGTTCTTTCGTCTAAGCACTCGAGATATGTAGAACAGATGGACCTCTGTCTTGTAAACTCTACACAATCTTCTTGGGTTTCAAGTTTTTTTTTTTTCCATTTTGTTTTGTTTTTTTTTTCAGTTTTTTCGTGACCCATTTGGTCTGCAGTCCTACTAATCTGGCAGTACCAACAGCGTTTTCTCTCTGTGTTTTGGTACTACAATTGACTGGACTCTACAGTAGCGTCACACACTACCTTAGTCAGAAAAGTCTGAACAAAATCAACACCCAACATTGTGGTTTGAAACACTTTGCTTAACAGCTATAATTTTGAAGGCAACATAAATGTAACAGTTTTTTTTTTTGTTCCATTTTTTCCTTTTCAAAGGGAAGGACAGAGGATGCCACTGAGGCTGAGGTGGAGTTTTGCAGGCAGCCACCTCTCCTCCATGGGGCCAGGAGCCAATCCCCTCACCTCCCATTGCATCATGGGCAAAGTAGTAGTCTCCATCTCCATGGCTCCTTCTCTACTCGTCTAGGAAGCAGAGCTAATGCGATGCGGGTTCTTGGTTGGTTGGTAGGTTGGTTTTTCAGGGAAGGTCAAAGGAAGTGGGCTTTGCGGAAAAACAAAAAAAAAGAAATGAAGAGATGAGATAGATGGACAGGTATTCGCTCAGGCACGGCTCGGTTTCTGACGGATCTCCCAGTGTGCTCTGGGAGACGTGGTCCTCAGCTCTCCAGGCTCATGAAGGCGACCACCTGTTCCAGCTTGAAGGCCAGTCTCTGTTTCCTGGCAGCGTCATCCTGCTCCAGCGCACACACAATCTGCCAGAAGGAGAGGCCACGTCAGTCGTGCACGGACAGACCACATCACTCTTTTCCTCTAATCACATCATCATTTTCCACATTTTAAAACGAGCAGTTATGTGTTTTTAAAAATCACAACTCCTACGTGCATTCAGGATCACATGCTGGTTTAACCATGCGGCGAAATCCCCGGTGCAGGATTAATGCCTGCGGTGTCGAATTAACACCTACACTGTTCATTTAAGTCCAACTGGACATTTAAATAGATCATTGAAGGCTGAGGACTTTGCTGTACATGCTGTAAAAAAGATTGCATGAATAGTCTGAATAGCTTTTGAGCTACCAATGAACACAGCTTAGAATTAAGCTGCCCAAATGTGTAGATATACACTTATGGATGTACAAAAGGTTCAGTTCTGTAGGAGAACTTCTTTTGGTCCCCAAAAAGAACTCTCCAAACTTTAGAAAGCAATGCTTTTATTTTCATGAACATCATTTTTTTTTAGTTCTCTAAAAATCTTGAACCAAAAGTGTTTCATCTATGTCAGTGATCACCAACACTCCTGGAGATCTACTCTCCTACAAGGGGTGGATTAGAGCTGGATGGTGGATGTCCAGTAGCAGAACTGGAGACCACTTTCTTTCTTCTCAATAGTTCTGATAGTTTGTGATAAAACTATAAATACACCTTGATCACCCATTATGACCTTTCTATACTCACTGTCCATCTCTCTCTCTGCATACTGTGTTAACCTCCTTTCATGCTGTTCTTCAGTGGTGACAGGTTGAGGACCATCACATGTATTATGTGGGTGATGGGTCATTCTCACTCTATGGTGGCACCGAAATGGTGGTGATGTGCTAGTGTGTGTTGTGCTGGTATGAGTGGATCAGACCCAGCAGTGCTCGGTGTTACTGCTGAACTGCCCCCACCAACCACAAAAATCCAGCTGACAGTGATCCTGTGAGCATGGATGAAGGAGCAGAGGATGACTGAGACAAATTGTACAGAAACAGATGAGCTTCTGTCTCTGACTTCTACAGAGGTGGAGCAACATCTACAAGGTGGAGCAACAGTGGACAGTGAGTGGACACTGTGTTAAACACTCCAGCAGCCCTGCTGTGTCTGATCCACTCATACCAGGGCAACACACACTAACACACCACCACCACATCAGTGTCACTGCAGTGCTGAGAATGACCCACCACCCTCATAATACCTGCTCTGTGGTGGTCCTGTAGGGTCCTGAACACTGAAGATCAGGGTGAAAGGAGGTTAACAAAGTATGCAGAGACAGAGATGGACTGCAGTCTGGTCAGCGGTCAGTGGAGCTGGTTATAGTTGATTGGGGTGTATATTAATATAGCCTGTTAGGCTGGTTCATACCTCCTCTGCATATTTTCCCACGTAGGAGTAGATCTCGCTGAGGGAGCTCATGGTGTTGAACTCGTTCATATGCATACGGGACTGCTCAGCCAGGTAAGCGTTCATATCCTGGTCGCTGATGGCAGGCATCTTATTGATGTCTGAGTAGTATCTGTGGGAACACACATAGACACACAGTTGTTGCTTACAGATCAAAGCAGGTAAAGGTGAATTATGTGACTTACACTCATTTTAACAAATCAATTAAAACAGCCCCCCTCCTCTGGCTGTGCTTTAGGGACGAAGCCTTGGGGGGAGCAACATGGAGTTTGATGGACAGTTGATGGAATCAATCTTACATTTACTTTCACCGACTGCACGGCTTCAGCAGGCAGTGAATGTCAGCGACTGTTAATGAGCTGATGCCCTTGAAAAGCTGCATTAGAGGTATCAGCAAAACATATAGGATGCCAGGAATACCTAAACTGTGCTTAACACAAGCATGCACGCCAACACTCACACACACACACACACACACACACACACACACACACACACACACACACACACACACACACACACACACACACACGCACACGCCCGCGCATAGCCTTCTGTCTTCAGGAGGCTCAAAGCAATCAGTCACTGTCAGCAGCAGCTGCAGTGTCACTGTCAACTCTTTAATTAAGGCAGGTCATTTACATTTTTAATTCCTAAACTGTGCCAACTTGTGGACAACACTGTGTGTGTGTGTGTGTGTGTGTGTGTGTGTGTGTTTAAGAGTCAAGGCACGCTGGACCCCTGTGACCACCTTGAGTGTCAGATGTGATGCTGCAGTGCGCCATGAGGCTATCAGCAGCACTGGCTGAGAGAGTGTTCAACATGAGAAACAGACAGAGGGACACAAGACAGACTCCACTCCGTACCACAGGTAGTCGTTTTGCCATATCTAGCCATAACATTATGACCACCTCATTGTTTGTACATTTACTGTCCACTTGATCAGCTCCACTGACCATACAGGAGCACTTTTTGGTTCTATAATTATAGACTCTAGTCCATCTGTTGCTCTGTTCCCATTATTATGTGGGTGGTGAGTCATTCTCAGCACTGCAGTGACACTGACATGGTGGCAGTGTGTTGGTGTGTGTTGAGCTGATATGAGTGGATCAGACACAGCGGTGCTGCTAGAGTGTTTAAACCCCTCTGTGTCGCTGCTGGACTGAGAAAAGTCCACCAACCAGAAAGATCCAGCTGACAGCGTCCTGTGAGAGCTGATGAAGGACTACATGATGACCAACACAGACTGCGCAGCAACAGATGAGCTTCTGTCTCTGACTTTACATCTACAAGGTGGAGCAACTAGGTAGGAGTGTCTCATAGAGTGGACAGTGAGTGGACACAGTGTTTAAACACTCCAGCAGCACTGCTTTGTCTGAACCACTCGCAACGCACAACACAACACCACCATGTCAGGGTCTCTGCAGTGCTGAATGACCCACCTCCATATACTAGCTGCTCTGTGGTGGTCCTGTGGAGTCCTGATCATTGAAGATCAGGGTGAAAGGAGGTGAACAAAATATACAGGGAAACAGGTGGACAACTGTCTGTAATTATAGAACTACTATGAACATATATCACCTTTGGTGCAATCAAGCCATTATATTCTATGCTGGTCAAGAGCTGAATAGGGTCAACCAGTTTAACCAGTACAGGATAGAATTTTGTTTGTGTGACCAGCTTTTCCATCACTTTGAGCATCAAAGAGCTGGTCTTGTGCTGTTTATTTGTGCTGGTCTCCTGCTCTGCCTCATGCCTCTGCTCAGCGAAGGCCAGACCAGACAATTCCTCTGTACAAATGAGCTTGTGTGGTCTAACACTGACTTCTTCATTGTTATCATTGTCCACTGGCTGGAGCTGCACTCGTGTTATTCCTGCCAGAGGCAAGATTGGTTCGGCTTTGCCAAACAGCCATGCTCCATACCGAGGCAATCAAAGCAACCATTTATCTGCCGCTGCCGGAATTACAGCTACAGGCCCCCCCATGAAATATGCGTGAAGCATGGTATTGATTTCAGTTAAAAACAAACAAACACAAATAAACTGATTGCCTGCTTATTCTCAGCTCTCATTGTGGCAGGGTCTTATTCACTGGAGCCGCAAATAAACGTAAACAAAGAATGGAGTAAATAATTTAGAAAGCACTTTAGTAACCTCCAGCGCATGCTTCTTTTAGAGCGTACAGAAAAGCATGGTCAGTGGTACCTGCATGCAATCAGATCACGCTGCATTATGAACAATGCACCCTGCATACCATTCTTACCCCCCCCCCTTTATTTACAACTGTGGGGAAAAAATTCCCAGGGCAAAAACCAGCCAGAACAAACACTTCACAGTGTGTCGCAAACCTCCATCTTTTATTAAACACCACCCCCACCAAACAAACATTATAAAAGTCTCATTTTAACAAATTACCAAGCGCTCAGGCTCACTCTCTCGGGTTGCGGCTCTCCCTCATCGCCGCACGCTGTGTCTATTAAAGCCAGCTCTAAACCATCCATTTCCACTGTTTTTTTCATTTGGGTAGAAACCCACCGGTCATTTTTCTTCCAACTTTTCCTCTCCCAGCAACTGTCTTGTGTGTCAGGCGCGCCCCCTCATTCTACTGTAGTACATTACGTACGGCAGTCCCTGGCAGCTACCAGTTACTGCAATTAAAGCCCTTGAATTATAAGAATCCAATCACTCTACAAGTGCTATTAGCCTGATGAGGGATAGTGTGTTAGCACATCATTACTCTTCTGAAGAACACCACCCCTTAACACGCACGCACACACACACACACACACACACACACACACACACACACACACACACACACACACACACACACTCTTACTTTCTTCACGAGCTTTCCATTCAACCCCTGTAGGCGTATTATTCACTTACAACTCATTAATTATGACAAAGGCTCAGTCTTCCTTAACCATTATGAATTATTCTTATGAATCAAAACTACTGGTAAACCGAAGGACGGAAGGAAATGAAATGTTTTGGAAATTTACTGAATAAAGGGTCAAGATGTTCCTGAAATTAAACGCTGTCGTGCCTATGCCTGTAATGCGATAATTAAACTCAGTAACAGTAACATATCGTCCCACTGGAGCTATAAGGATGTGTTATAGTGACACTGACATATGCGTAAATAGACACTGACATTAATGGAGAGTATGACAGTACTGTCATACAAAAGCCTTGCACCTCCAAAATGGCAACTTCGCAGGAGAAGGAAAAACACCCTAACGTTCATTGGACATTAGGGCTGCACGATATATCATTTCAGCCTCCTCATCATAATATAAACATGCGCAATATTCACATCGCAAGACATTCAGTAAAATTTTGAGCAAATTGGAATAATTCCATCTGCTCAATATCATTTATTTTACTCCAATCTTTAATACAGTGGGCATGATTAAATCCATGACATGTTGGATCACTGATATCTGATATAATTGTAGAAAACTCCTGTATTTTTTATATTGCAATATTTAGCACAGAAAAAATAAATATCACAATGTCAGTTTTTTTCCAGTATCATGCAGCCTTAATGGACACCTTTGTACAATGACATTTTGCAGCATTTCTATTGGTCCATTTATCATAAAATAATCGCACAATCTAAAGGACTGCTAGATGAAATGATATCAATCATTGGTGATATCAATCATCATGAAATGACGAAAACATAGGAGATAGATTGTTTTTGCAGGACATGGATTAATATTAAATATATTATACTGTTATGCTGTAAACTGACAATATGTTCTTTATAATAACGTGGTAATGAGTACTATAATAATAAATCAATATCATGATACATAGTATAAACAAGATCAATAACAAAGGTTCTTATTATAGCACCTTATTAGTCTGTCTGTGTGTCTGTTGGCCATGATCACACACACCCACACACACACCCACACACACTCACCTCTCCACCCAGCTCTTGTAGCTAGGTATGTCCTTGGCATACAGCAGCTTGTTGGAGGGTGAGTCCTTGCCCAGTCGGTGCTCAGATGTAGAGCAGGAGTCCATGAAGGTCTGTGCCACCACGGACAAACAAGCATCCGTGATACTGCTCTTGTGAATGTCGAACACAAACTGGGGGTTCTTGATCACGTTCACCCAAAACCTCAGAGGTAGGCTGAGAACAAAACAAAGAAGCGTTATTATTAAACAATGTTCAAAAGACACGTCAGTTAACAACTGAAGCTGAAAAAGACAAACCAACAGCTGTAACCTCATAAGAATTTAGTGTTTGTCCAGTGGGTGGCAGTATATACTCAACTGGAAAACTGATATTGAAGTTTCCAGAGTATCTCACTCTTAGCAGATCCTGTGATCTACATTTCATATACATGCAGCCTTTCTAGAAAGCAACTGGAAACCTGCATGAAACCCATGTACAGTATGAACAGGCTTGTTTAAAGAAACATACACTGTATAGACAAAAGTACTGGGACACCTAAAGTTTGCTTTTATATCCCATTCTAAATCCACAGGCATTACTATGGAGTTCGTCCCCCATTTGCAGGTATGACAGCTTCCACTCTTCTGGGAAATCTTCTTCTGGAGTGTCTGTGGGATTTTTGCCCATTCCTCCAGAAGAGCAAGAGGTCAGACATTGAAGTTGGACAAGAGGGTCTGGCACGCAATTTCTGTTCTAGTTTATCCCAAAGGTGTTCAGTGGGGTTGAGGTCAGGGCTCTGTGTGGGCCACTCAGATTGTTCCACACCAAACTCACCCAGACCTGCCTTTATGGACCTTGATTGTGAAATGTGGCACAGTCATCCTGGACCAGAAATGGATCTTCGCCAAAGAGTTTTCCAAAAAAGTTTCCACAAAGTTGGAAGCTATCACCTGTCCAAAATGTAATGGTGTGCTGAAGCATTAAGAACCCCTTCAGTGGAACTAAGAGGCTCCTTAATAAATGACCTAATAGCATTATCCCTCCTCCACCAAACATTTTGTTGGCACATAGCAGTCAGGCACTTTCACAATTTTCTCCTGGCAATATATGATATATTGGGCTTTTATTACCCAACTGATGTGGGTTCCTTTTATAAGTATGTACATTTATAAAAATAATTACTGATTGCACACCGGTTTCACAAATGTAACCTTGCGATGTCAACTAAAACTCAATTACTAACACTCTTATTCTTGGGTAGTGAACTTATAAGCACTCACTCTTTTGAATAAAAATGAACTAAGAAGGCCCTGAGTCTTCCCAGCTGGATGGGAATATTAATATTACTCCAAAAATAGCAATATTTTCAGCAGCTGAATGAAGTGTCTTCTTAACTATGCAGTTTTAACCAAAGAAGTCTCCGCTTGAACATTCATTGACGTCTCCAACCATCAGTCATTTTTATCATAACAATATTTTAATGAGACTGAACATTAGTCAAAAGTAGTTTCGTGTCAACAAGCAAACATCCAGAGGAGGCGAAACCACTACATCTGTCAAACACGTTAAATAACACCAAGATTAAGCATGAAGATTAACCATAAACGGGTATCTATTCCTAAAATCCCTGAACACAATCCATTTGCTGTGAGAACTAGAAATTCTGGCTTTGCCCCAGCCTTAATTCATTTTCCTGCAAAGACACCTAATCCAATAAAACCCTGACCACCTGGAAATAAATCAGAAACTCAAGTTTCTACAGGTAACATGCTTAAATTCTAGTCTGCTCTCCCACCAACTGCCAAAGGCAGTGTAATACCATAAAAGGTCAGTCAGGCTCTTAGATGTGAAGCACTACACTTCCATAGCGATTAGAACGAGTTATAATACTGCGACACTGATTCTATAGAGGAAACATTGGTCAACTAGCAAGATACAAGGTATGCTTTGAGTTACCACTACTGTTGTGTAACTGGGGGCCTTGGCCAATGTTTATTTCCCAGCAAACTTAAATGGGAGTTTGATGGGAATAAGCAAATTGGGCCTGCAAGGCCGCTTACAACATGCACTTATTACAACCATACAAAGTTAAGCTGCTTCCTGATTGTCTGGCTCCCATCAAAAGCAAAAGAACAACTATAATCAAAAATCTCGCCTGTGTGTGTTGATAGTGCTACCATATTCTAATGAATCATTATAGATAATAATGAGACACACCGTACAGCGGAGAATGGAAGAGACTCACATGCATCATCGGTTTTCTAATAAAGCCAGGTCCTACAGGCATCCCTGCACTGCACATTTTAGCTTTAACACACCCTTACAAAACTGAAGGGCTTGTTAATGAGCTGATTAGTTGAGTCAGGTGTGGTGCGAGCAAGGAATAATCTAAAATATGCAGGAGAGGGGTGCCTCTAGGACCAGGATTGAGAAACACTGTTCCAATTTGTCTTTGTGCTTTAATAATAGAAGCAATCCTGTCAGGATATCAAATATTCACACAAACTCTTACTGAAATCTGCACCCAGTTCATGGAAGAGTGAAAGATGTGTAACCCCCCTGCTACTTTTTTTGTCTGGAAACATGATTTTTGAGCATAGTAAACATATGCTGATTCAGGGTTTTTGCAGGTATCATGAGTCTAATTGATTTAATTGACTAAGTGAGTCTCCATAAACACTCCAGACCAAGTGAAAACCAAAAAAAAACCCAAAAAAACAACAACAACAAAAAAACAAAAACAACAAAGCACGATGAAAACAATGACTTGCATCCAGGACGGTGTACAAAAAAGAAACGAGTACCCTTCTAGATGTTTGGCAACCCTAGGAGATTTGAGCACTCATAATTTCGACCAAGGTCTCAGACCTTAATTAGCCTGTTAGAGTTATGGTTTGTTCATAATCATTGGTCTGATGTAAATTTCAAAGGTTTATAAAATCCCAGACTCCTCTAAACCTCTAAAACAGTAGCCATGGGTTCTTCTAAGCAGCTGCCTAGCACTCTGAAAATGAAAATGTTTGAGGCCCACAAATCAGGAGAAGGCGGTAAAAGAATAGCAAAGCGTTTTCAGATTGTCGTTTCCTCGGTTCGAGAATGTAATTAAGAAATGGCAGTTAACAGGGACTGTGGAGGTGAAGAGAAGGCCTGGAAGGGGAGGCAAATCAGAACCCCTACTTGACTGCAAAAGACAAGGAAGATTTAGCAGACCCTGGAGGTACACTTTTCTTTTGTTCAGTGACAAATGCACAAATATGATCTTCACGGAAGAAAAATCATCACATGAGTCCTCAAAATATTCATCATCAGAATCGTCTGATGCTGTGAACCAATGAGGTTAAAATAGAACCTTTTGGCTGCAATAAGCAAAGAGGTGTCCAAACTTTTGATAACTAATGTCTAAACTTGGACCTCAATGAAATATTGCAATATTACCCATCTGTAATGGAAAATTTCAGATTTTTCAATTGCGATTGTTTGTGTGTATCTTGGATATCCCTCCAGACAATCCACTTTGCATCAGTTAATATACTGAAAGCCAAGGATATTGCTGTCTTCTTTACTTTAGCTTTCTATAAAAAAATATCCCATATAACAATTCATATTTCCCGCAGGACAGAGCCATTAGAGAAGATTAAAAGTGCTTGTTTATTTATTAAGGGTGAAACTGCCGCCACATTCATTTTGCCTTCTGTTCCCAAGAGATGATGTATGTGCTACTGGAGGCTAGCTCTGACTGATCGCCAGCAGTGTGGAGCACTTCCCTACAACACTGTGATGGTGATAATATCTTTCTGATTGCAATTATATAATCCCTCCTTGTCTTCCACATCTATATGTGGGATACTCCCGGGTGAGGCCTGCTCTTCCGCAACGCTCTTCTGTTGAGCCGTGATGTAGAGATTGTGTTTTAGGAGGGGGTAGGATTGGGAAATGCTTCTGTCTTGATTTCTTTCTCTCTGTGTGTTTCTGTCTGTGGCTCTCAACACTGTGTCCACTTCACTGCAGTGTCCTTTCTTATTACCTTCATTCTTTCTCCTTTTTTTTTTTGCTGAGAAAAAAAACAGAGCTGCCCAGAAAATTAACGAGCACACTGCAAATACGGAGAATGCTGAGCCTCACACATGTACGTAGGTACACACACACACACACACACACACACACACACACACACACACACACACACACACACACACACACACATGCACAAACCTGTGCACAGGCCTACCTGGAACATTTCCATTCACTTTAGTGCAAATAGGCCGGGGAATAAAGCAGGCTTGTATATGTTTATTGTTTCAGACAGGCACAAAGGTGCAGGGCAGCCGGCAGATACAAACAAGCCAATATGAGTCGTGTCAGCAAAGTGCCTTCAGCTAACATACGCTCAGAAACAGGAGCAGAAAGCCTTTGTTTCCTCTATTTAAACTCATGTTATGCAGTCATAACAGACACAGATGCAAGGGGTGTAATCTTTGTGCAACCTTAATGAGGTGGAGAATTTATAGCAAATTCTGGTCTAAGGGCTAAATAAAAAAGGGCCCACAAGAGGAAAATCCCAGTTAGACATGATTGTGCAGGCATACCCTAATGCAGTGCCTGTGGTGGCGCAGGAGCCATAAAAAAGAAAACAAAAAGAAAAGAAATGAGAAATAATATTAATTTAAGATGTTATTATGACTGTAATAATACAAGAAGTAATAATAATAATAATAATAATAATAATAATAATAATAATAATAATAATCATTTTCAGCCAAATCCTGTACCTAAAAACTGGGGCAGCCTTGTCACTGGAAGTTTGCAGGTTCAATTCCCTGAACAGGCAGGACATGACTGATGTGCCCTTGAAAAAGGCATTAACTCCCCAGCTGCTTCCTGAATGCCATGGATAGGGCTGCCCACCACTCTGGGCAGTGTGTGTGAACTCACTAATGTGTGTGTGTATTTAAATGAATCCACACAAAAAGTATTTTCTCCAAATTGAACACAAAATGCCACGTTTAGTGATGAATGCATCATCACAGTGAATGCATTATTCAACCCCTTTATTCCAAGCATCTTTAGTACTTAGTAGAGCATCCTTTTACTGTTATGACCTGCTGCAAACCTGATGCACAATCAGACACCAACATCTAGAAGTGTTCCTGAGGAATCTTGACCCATTCCCTATAAGCAACAACCTCCAGTTCACTAATATTCTTGGGTTTGCTGCTGCAACCACCTTCTTCAAATCCCACCAAAGATTTTCCATCAGGTGACTAAGACAGCAACTTCTGAATCTTACAGAACGTTCCTGAAATAAATACAAATCTTGGTGGACCAATGCTTGGGATCCTTGTCATGTTGGAAGGTCCAATGACTTCCAAGCTTCAGCTTCCTCACAGAACGCATGTTTTCTTTCCCTCCACGTTCTGCAGGTTACCAGTGCCAGATGAAGCACATCATCTCCAGACCATCACCGAACCATCACTATGCAGGTGACATATGATCCATAGGCCCCAAGGTTCCAGTTCCACGGAACAGAATCCTCAAACCTCTTATTTATGCAGCTTTGAGCAGATCGGAGCCACATTTTCTTGTGCTTTTGGGTCGGTATAGGTGTGCAGGCTTGGACACCAGTGTTTAGTATGTGCCTGTCTGTGCAAACTGAAATCTCAGCTCTGCTGCCAAAAAATCTTGCTGCAGGTCTTTTGCAGTCACTCAAGGGTTTTTGACCACCTGCCTCCCCGGGGACCTGGTGGCAGTCGACGATAGCTTCCTTTTTCTGCCAACTCCAGGTAGTGTCGCCAGTGTTCTTGCGACTCGTGCTTCCAACAGTATCTCTAGGAACATTCAGTGCATTCGCAGTGGCATTCATTTTGTATCCTTTGTGTAAATCATTGATGTTGTTTCTCTAAACCTTTTGGAAAATTCTTTTGATTGTGCCACGTTCCTAACACGCAATCAAACGCTACAGTCAACAAAACCCTAGTACTGTGTTTTATCTGAAGCACACCTGATACAACTTATGAAGCCTCTGATTTGTTGCAGCAGGTATGCAACTGATTTGCAAATGTGTCGTATTAGGGATTCTATACCAGGGTTGATTCATTCTGGGGCAACAGTTGAATGAATGATGAATGAAGGTACACATATATACACATATATACACCTTTCTATACACCCATGGATGCTTTACAATCAACAATCTTCACACCCAGCCAACACACCAGTGAGAAGAATGATGGTCCACCTTGAATTCATTCACTCACTTACATGCACACTCACTCACACACATGCAAACATGGGGAGAACATTAAAAAATAGGTCATTTAAGAATCATTTTGCACCATTGACCACATACATGTGGTCAGCTGTGGGATACGGTGCTGTTTCAGCTGCAGCCCAGCACTGGTATTGAGTATCACAACATGGGGGAGCCGACTCCCTGGTTATGCTGGACCATGTAGGTCCTCGGCGCCTGCAGATATCATTCCATCTAGGCAGGATTCTGACTGTTCAGTCATAATCCCACAGATGGTAGCTTTGCCCCATTGGCTCCTCAGCCAAGCACATCCATCAAAGGGTCTGAACCTGAACCTGAACGAGTTCCTCTCGTACTGAGCAGGATTATTATTGCACATTATCAGTAGGGTAAAACTAACCTGTCTGATGGTCTGAACCCAGCTCACATTCCCTGTTAGTGGGTGAACAATCCAATGCCTTGTGAAGTTTGTTTCACAACGGTGGGAAGAGCTATAAACGCTTGGCCATCCATTGTCATGGAAAGTGCCATTTTGTCTTTAATTTGGAGAACCTGCAACAGTAACTCATGAACACTTCAACCCAAGAAAGCTATCACTTACAACGATGAGCAGAAGGAAAATAAGAGCATACCATCTGGCCCTCATGTAAGCATTCATTAGGCTGAAGAATAATATTTAATAGTGTGGAAGTCAGCAGCATCGTTCCCTCCCAAAAACGAGGCTGAGTCGGTTGTTTTTATTTTTGTGCAGCAACTAAAGATGGAGCCTTTCCTCCCGCTGTGTGAGACATTAGCTGTCAGCAAAAAAACATCCCGGCAGAATATTAGTCTTGAGGAAGACGCACTCCCACACACAATAAAAAGCAATGACGCAGGGCCGGCATTAGGCTGATGTGCGCGACGGGTGTTCGTGATGAAAAATGACTATTTAACATTTTGCCATTTCTTTTGCAAGACTGATTCCATTAATGTCTAATCTAGGCGCGGCCCTCTGTGCTCTTCAGAAACACTTAAGATGCTCACGAATGGCCTAATAAGGCACTGAAGGGGAGACAGGGAGAAATTAGGCCCATAAAACTGAGTAAATAGACCCGATCCTCCTCCCCCTGCCCTGCCCACACATCAATTTCAAACCTACTACAGCCCTCGTGGTCTTCCGACAAGGTGCCGAGTGATGCATGGTGGGACACTGGCGTAGGGTAGAGGTTAATGAAGGATTACCACTCCTACACTGAGCTTTCTTTTTACATCCGCCCACCCCTCCCCTTTAATGCTGGTCTTTCCTCTGCTAGATGTTTGCTCATGCCTCCCTGACGTTATGAGAATCTAAACTGATAGGGTGAAATCTGTCTGGAGACAGGTGTTATTGATTTGCTTCCTATTTATCACCATGGCGATGTCCATGGTGAAAGTGTTGATGTCAGAGTGCTAGGGTTTCAGGGACTGACTGTGTCTCACCTGATTTAAAGCGGAGTACAATATCAAGGGGTCTAGTGCACAAAAAGACCCCCTACTTATACATTAGTTATTGTTAGGGTACAACCATACCAGTGTGCCACTCCCTTCAGTTGTATATAATATTAACCTAAATTCCTATTTGGACAATAATTCTCAGTCATATTTGGTCTTTGACAACCCTGGTCAAATCAGAGGGTACACAGATTCTCAGGAATCATTAGACATAAGTATTGGGACACCAATCAAGGGCGTCTCTAATTTCCAGGAAAGGTTTTGTACTAGATTTTGGATCATTGCTGTGATGACTGCATTCAGCAACAAGAGTGTTAGTGAGGTCAGGATGTCAGCACTTACCAGTTGCTCTTCCACGTGTGTCGGACATGTGGGTCGTGGATGCCGTGCTTGTCGGCCTGCTCATCCAGGAAATCGAACATGTACTTGATGGCGAGGGGGAGGGCACTACCTCTGTGCGCTGTGCTGAAGATGGTCTCAAACAGGTCATCTACAAACTTCTGCAGTGTGCCCTTTGGAGAGAAGAGTAAGAGTGAGCACATACACACCTATTCATTCATACACACGCGTTTTTCATTTCCATTACTACTGAGCCTGAATAGGCATTTCATTGTCTGTATACCAGTCAAACCAGTACATTTTCAACTTGACAGCACTACTTGAAAGCAGCAGCCCAAATATCCACCTGCCAGTGATTGTGCCAATGGCCTTAAGTCCTCCCTCTTTGGTGGGGAAATTAGTATTTTGTGTTTCACTTTTAATACCATCCCAGAACAGGTGGTGAATTTGCCTAAGCTGCTTCTTGCGGCTGGATTAGAGCCCACACTGCACCACTGGCCCTAATTTGATTTAATATTGTAAACTTGGAGGAGACGCGAAGTAGAGAGAATTTAATCCACTAAGATGAACAGATAGGAGGTGAGTCTGGAAGAAAGATGGCGAGACACAATGAGGGATCAAAGAGAGAGAAGGAGAAAGGAGCGAGGGAGAAAGGGACAGAGAAGAAGACAGAGACAGTGAGGATGGACTGAGAGAGAGAGATGGAGAGTGACAGAGAGAAAGCAGTGAGACACAGAGGAGGGTTATTGTAAGGAAGAACCATTTCACAAAGAAATGCCCATATAGGGCAAATTAAAAAAATTGCAATTTTAAATATGACAATTTTAATATAGTATGTAATATATTGATATAGATTCCAAGAGATACCTCAGACTTAGACACTACCACTTAAAAATATACACATTACACTCATGATGCACGTTGCCTGGATGTCAAATCAAGGCAGACATGAGTCAGATTATAAGTCTCTAATAAAAGGAGGATGATGGTTTAAGTGCTATTGAGAGAGACGGGTGTTTAGCATTTGAAGGCAGCAGGTGATTCTACTGTTCAGACACCCAGGAGAAGTTTTGAAAAAAAGAAAAATTAGGATGCTTGTCTTCCACGCATCTTGAAGGTTGGTGGGTCAAGCTAAGCTCTACTTGATGTTTGATGGGCTCTTGGTACTGGAATGCCAATGAACCAGCGGGCTTGGGTAGACAACTGTGAGTTGAGTCTAAGAAGAGTCACCTGTATTATTTTTGTTATCTCTAGAGGTCATGTTTTCTTTAACATAGCAACAAAATTCAAATCCTCTCTCCACACGTCACAACCAGTGTGATGCTGGCCGGCACAGGCATCTGTTAGCCATTGCATTGGATCTGGGGACTTGGCGCTTTACTCTAAGTGCACTGGCTGCAATGATGGCAGTTTGAAAAGAGGCAACCAATGTGGATGTTTTCAAAAGGAAAAGAGGCTGGATGTTCAGGACGAACGAAGAGAAATAGAGGTAAATAGTGAGAAGGGAGGGAGATAGGGAGCAAAGAAAATGAAGGGGAGAGAAAGAAAGGGGAAGGATGGAGTGTGAGGATGGCAAAAGTGAGGATGGCGGGTCAGTAAGAATAAAGAGAGAGAAGGTGGGAGAGGCAGTACAAAAGGAGATGGGGGACAGATAGTGGGGAAGGAGAGAGGGAAAAGGGGGAGGGAGAGAGTGAGAAAGAGGAGAGGAAGAAAGAGAGAGGCAATCAGAACACTTTGTGTGGTAGCAGAGAGCAGCAGTGTGTGCTGAAGAACAGGTGTGCACAAGCACAGAAAAGAAAATCCTATTTAGTTTGAGCGAGGAGCGAGAGCGAGCACGGACAGAGAGAGAGAGAGAGAGAGAGAGAGAGAGAGAGAGAGAGAGAGAGAGAGAGAGAGAGAGAGAGAGAGAGAAGGACAGAGAGAGAGAAAACAGAAAAGCCTGTTAGCTGACAATCATGGCAGTAATTCTGCTGTGTCCCACATTCCTGACAGCTTATCTTTTCCCTATGAAGATGAAAATACATATTTCCTGCTTGGCCTCCGTGTCGTTGTGGCGACAGTGGCAGGAGGCTGAAAGACAGGGACGTTGGAGACGTCTGTGGGGGGACATTCTGACAGATGTCGTCCCGTGTGACGTCTGACATCATCATTACTCGCCTGGGAACCAAAGCAGCCGGTTATGGCCATTTCAAGACATGCGCACTTCTGAGACATGCCCTATCAGGCTCCAGCAGGCGCAGGCAGAAACAGCCACGGTGCCTGATTGCCTGGTCAAAGGAGACAAGAGTGTTCCTCAATGAAATTTAACTGTATGCAGAGAGAGGTGCAAAGAGGGAAAGAGGGAGGGAGCAGAGCAGATAAAGATTAAACAGGTAGGCAGTGAATAAAAGTGAGGGAACTTTGGGAAACCGTTATTAAACCCTGTTGTCTTATTTTCCAAAGGGAAAGGCACTGACTGAGCTCTTCTAGAAGAACTCCAGCACTCCTGGAGGACTGTAGGGACTGCACTGAGAACACGATGCTCTGAATATACTCTACATACTTCTACTAATCCTGAGACTTCCGACGATTGCAATTGTGGTTAGAAAATCAAGAGGTTCATGAGCTTTTCCGGAATCGGAACAAGGTCATTATCATGCATAACTGGGCAAGGCCTCTTAACGTCCTGTTAGTGATCATGATTGACTGCAGTAAGTAGCTTCTCTGCACCCACACAAAAAGGTTGTTTGACAGCACTCACTGGATTTACCCAAGGAGAAAGATGATAGTAGAAGACATCAGGAATGCCTCTTGGAGCTATTGCAGATTCCAAGGTGATCAGTTCAAACATCTGAAGTTCAAGACATTGGGTGTAGCCTCAGCTGTCATCCTCAGCGGAGAGGAAACTGGTTTTGATGGTCAGGAACAAACCAAGAATCACCCAAGAAAGTACAGATCTGCTATGAACTGGAAGCTGCTGAAACAGCTGGGCTTTAGCAAACAAGGTTTACTTCACCATGGACTGAGAAGCTGCCAATCGAGAAGGAAGGTCCTGTTCCAAAATTGACCTAGTTTGACTAGTTTACAGCTGACCACACTGGGGCTGAATCTGGGGACAAAATGTGTCCCTTACTGTATTTTCTTTGAAGGCTTAGTTGCAGCACCGTGTTACAACCATCTGTACTATGAAGGCAGTACTTCAGGCTGGGGAACTATAAGTATAAATAATTATAAGCTATAAGACTGTTATAATATAGCTCACAGTATTGCTACTTCAGACAACTTCAGACAAAATGCAATTTCTTTTTAAATAACCTTCATCTATTTGTCCATCTATGCTACCTGGTGTGGACCAGAGAAGGTTGGAATGTCCTTTTTTTGAGGTTTCTTCATTAAAGAAAGTGTCTCAGCAGTCTAACGAGCAAGCACTATGATCCAAGGACGACTTAGATGACCCATCTCTGTCCATCTCTGTCCATTAAACCACTCTACTCTTACCACTCTTCTGACTGGTACTGCAGAAACACATGCATAAACAGAGCTTTGTCATAAGTCTCGCCAAAACCTCTTTCTGTTTTTTGATTTGCACTTCAATCAATCAGAAATATAAAAAAAAGACAAAGAAAAAAACTGAAAAGATGCTCCTGAAGAGTCTCATCAAGACACTAACCCAAAGCCTCACCAATCATCAAATCAGCACCGTGGAAATGTTTTCTAATCACAAATTAAACCCCGGTACCTCTCATCCAGCCTCTCTGTGTCCTGAAGAAAATCAGGTCATCTGATTTTAATAGAAACCTGGGAATCACAATTAGGAGTGGATTTCTCATTTACATTAAGCAGCGAGATTAAAGTCCCTGGCCGTCGTGAGAAGAAAATTAACAGATATTCGAAGGGTCAAGACGTGAAAGGGAGCTTAAAGTGTCTCATTTTCTGCTTGATTCTCTTTTAGGTGGCTATCGTACAGCTGTTTAGAAACGCACAGAGCTCGGCTTTCGCATCTTTTGGCCTGTCCCTGCTGACACAGGACACGAATGAGCGAACGAGCGGAAAACGGCAAGGTGGTGGAAAGCAAACCGCAGTTTGGAACAAATGATGTGACGAGTAAACACTTCACATTGCTCTCCAGCCGAGACTGATTGAAGCCGTGTTTGACAAGGAACCGATCTGTTCCTACTCAGTTGCAGAGCGCTCCAATTTACTCTGCTCCAGTGTGCTGTCACTTCATCAGCCTACGAGGCTGACTAAGAGTTTTTCGTTGTGATCATTAAAGAGTGTCAGACAAAAATGCTAACATTGGCTCAAAGAAAAAGTCAGGGGCCAATATAAATGAAAGACAATCATAATCATACAGTACATAAACAGACGTGTCTGAAAACCCTACATTTGGACATTTAGTGTATATCAGAGTTTGCTTATACATTTGTCCTGGGTCCAGGATATTTTAGGGATACCCCACCCTCCTTCGCTTACTCTTCCTGCAAGAGGTTTCCACCAGATAATGGAAAACTGCAGCGAATCTCTGACTGCATTCAGCCACAAGAACATTAGTGAGATCAGATTCTCAGGTTGGATGGTTAGAACCATAAACGGATGGAGCTCCATCACTCTGGAGAATGCACATGTACTGCGTCACAGCCAGAAGTTGGAAGGCTTTAAACCCCACTCACTGACGCTTGACATTGGCCATGGTGACCTTAGGCTTATGTGTGACCGCTCCACAGTGTCTCATTACTTTGATCATTTTTGACGCAGCTTAAAGTAGCCGTATCCATTGTCAGCCACATTATAGACACTTGAAGGCCTTGTGCAGAAGAAGTCAGACCTCACCTTGGTAGCCAGCAGCCTGGTCAGGTAGATCTCGGAGACCATCTTGCTGCCGCGGTCACCCTCTTTCTGGTCTCCGTGCTCGTGGTTCTTGACCAAGTGCCATACTTTGACCCCACTCTCCAGGTCGGGTGTGATCATGGGCGTGCGAGAGCGAAGGCTGTCAGGGCTGCCTGTGTATTTGATCATGTTTTCTGGATGAGATGGAAATAAAAAACACACAGAAACAAATAAAAGGCCTGGACACATCAGCACGGAAGCACAAAGCCAGGCACCACTCAGTCATTTTCTTGTACCCAGGGGCACTCACTCGAGTCCTGGCCTGTCTGCTGGACGCTGTGGGTTTGAGATTGGATGTGAATGTTTTAGCATGTATGGCTGCTTAATTATTCATCGCCTCTCCCGCAGTTGTTGGTGGATGGGAGATTGAACAGGTGTAGGTGCACATTAAATTTTTATGTCTCAGCCAATGCTGGCGTGGCATTTAAAAATGCACAGAGCTCCAGGAATGTTTATTCAGTGTGAATAGAATCGATCAGCAAAATCAGGCCTGATCTGGTAAGAAAAACAAAAAACACTCTCTCACACACAAAACCCCCCTATTGCCTTCTCCCCATGAGAGAGGCAATAGAAATCAATCTCTTTGGAGAGGAGAGAACTACTAAGAGTGAAAGAAATACATGAAAAGGAAGAAGAAAAGAGAACAAGAGAGAAAGGCTGTACATAATACAGACTGTATAATACAATTGAAATCCTCATGTGGTTTGTTGATGAGTTGCCGACGGCATGATGAGCACGCAGGCGGTCTTGCTTGTTGGGGTGGGGGGCCGGCGGGCATTGTACTGTTCAGGATTCTTCTTGGTTGCAAATTAGTTCTACAGTCCAGACAAATACTTACCCATGTACGCCCCACGATGTAAACCAATGATGGGCATTAACTAAAGAGCTTAGGCTTGATGCAACTTTATGGTCAGCCCTCTATCTAGAGCTTGAAAACAGTGGAACCCAGTTTAAACACTCCAGCAGCACTGCTGTGTCTGTTCTACTCATACCAGTGCAACACAGAATGACCCACCACCCACATAGGACCATTGAAGATCAGGGTGAAAGGTGGCTTAACAAAGTATGCAGAGAAACAGATGGACTACAGTCTGTAATTATAGAACTACAAAGTGTGTAGTTACAGGAACATTATTCATGGGGCATATTTTGTAGTTTGACAGAGTAACCAGTTTAAGATTTTTAGGTTCTCTGGGCTTTAAACAGGCGCTCATATGGATTTTGTCATTTCTTAAGCCTGTTCTCGGGCTATGTTCTCAGCTGTATTAAGATTTGGATCAAATTGTCCTGACCAGATGAATCTCTAATATGTAGTCTCCATGCACATCAGTCTTAACAAGACTCCACTTTGTTGGAAGCTAAGATCAGTGTATTGGGTTTTGTGGAATTGCCTATGATGATTTTCTGCCAGTGTCCATCACTGATCTGATTTGAGATTCTAAACATATCTGGCTTTGAGGGAACTACTCTATCAATTGTGGCCCACGCACTATGCAAGTCCAAAACACACTACATGGAAGATCGCTCAAGATGACAGAAGTCTGCCCTGAAACACTCTCTGCTAAATTATGTGCCCTGAGTTTGAGATCCGAGCGGATGGCGACATAATAGGCCTGTCTCTTTCTTCTGCGTTGGCCCATTGTCCTCTGCCAGTTCAAAAGCGCGTCTTCAGCTCAGGCCAGCTTGAAGAAGCTCCCTTTCGTTTGAAATTAATTCTAAAAGAGACTGAAAAGATGTGTGGCATGCACTACCCCTCTACCCCCTGGCCGCCTGCATCCATCCGTCACGCACTCCTCTCGCACTCTTCATTTAAGGCTAATTTGAGGCTGAGGTGGGAGACTATGGAGATGAGATGCTGTTAATGCTCTATTTGATGTGTGTGGAGAGTGCTCGGACTGCCCCTGGGCTTTGATCTTCTCCTTTATCAGATCCAATAGCACACTGGGTGATAGCAGCCAGACGTCTGCGACGGTTTCAATGTCTCAGAAGGGAAGTCAAGTGCAAAGAGACTCATTTTCCTCACGCTTCTGCTTTTGTGCCATGACTCTCCCCAATGTCTTCATGTATGGCCCTTTTGCAGCTTCCTGGCTTCTCTCTCACTAGTTACTCAAGGAGATCCTCCTCATTTCTCTTACAGGTTTCTCTTATTGAAAATCTTTGTACACACACACGCATGCACAATACACACACAACTACAAACAAGTCATGAAATCCTTACATATTCCCAAGTTATAAATAACACGAAGCCTACCATATTTGCTAGCGGATGCCCTGGAGACTGTGGAGTTGTTGACAGAATTGTAGGCAGTGACCTGCTTTGGTACAAGGGCCACTACTGCATTATCAGGCACCTGTGGAGGAAACACAGTGTAAAGTGCAGATTAATTACTAAATGTGCATGAGAAGCCCTTAATCATAAAACAGCCCCAGCTCTAAAACCTGATTGGCACATTCAAAATGAACGAATGAGGTTAACCTTATATAGCACCTTTCTAGATACCAGCAAGAAGTGTCTGTCGAAGACAACCGTCCACCTGGAGGACTGCATTGAGCACTAGACAGGGTTCACTCAGGACAGAGTGTCCATATCTGTATCTGTGAGTATGTGAGTGCATGTACGTCAGTAGGCCCAGATACAGATATGGACATACATACACTACACCCCCCGAAGGACACTCCCACAGACACGAGGAGAAGATGGAAACTTCACCCAGATAGGTCCTTGAACCCAAGACCCCAGTGCTGGGAGGTGAACCTGAATGCTCCGTATACACACATATGGCCAAGATATTACAAACCACCTTTCAGAATGATGTTGTTTGGCAACTGCAGCCAACTGTTCATTGTGATTACTAACGACTGATTTATTAGGAACTGGTCATCCATGCTCTTATTTCTACATACCTTGACTATTGCAATTCTCTGTACATGGGAATTACTCCAAAAGGCTGGGCTTTGAATAGGAATCAGGAAAATACCAGTAAAATACAGGACTGAGTATAAGGTTTTAATGGTAAGGCTTTAAACAGTGTCTTTCAGACTTTAATCTCTGACCTGCTGAGCCCATATTCAACCTCACATGTTCTAAGATCTCACTGGCCACTGTTAGACACAGCTTCCTCTGTATCTGCCCCCAAAATGTGGAACAGCCCACCGAACAGCCTACAGTTGATGTTTTTCAGTCAAATTTGAAAACCCATGTATATTATCAGCCTTTATTGTCTTTTATTTAGAGAAATTTGTGTTTCTATGTCCAGGTAATACTCTATTCTATTCTATTCTATTCTATTCTATTCTATTCTATTCTATTCTATTCTATTCTATTCTATTCTATTCTTACTTTGATTTTATTCTATATTTTGGTTTGTTCTGCAGCTTGTGGTCTCTGTTTTATATCTCTGCTGTTTATTTTAAATGGTACAGCACTTAGTCTGACTTCCGCAGTCTTTTAAATGTGCTTTAGAAACAAAGATTGACTTGAGATTGACTATTTCATTTTGCTGCCATTTCATCCAAGAAATAAAGCAGCAGAGGCTACATTAAAGGGTTTATCTTTAAGGGGGCTTATCTGTGCCTAACAACCCCCAGGAACCATGTTTCTAAGTCTCAGGCTTTATTGTTTTACTCCAGCATGTTGTTTCTGATTGCTATATTCATGCTGCAGATGCAAAAGCCTGTAGTTCTATTTGATGTATATCATTAATTTTGTATATATTCTAATGTCATTTGAAAATACCCTTTTATATTGTGTGAATATGTTGTGATGAATTGGCCAAACAAAATGAGATTTGCATCATAATCTAGGTCAGGGCTGCTGCAGGCCATTTTTCTCCTATATATTAATTTTCTAGCTATTATTTTCTTTATTTAAGCCTATTTTTGAAGTATGTCAGTAACTAATTCCCTTATTGTGTATCATATTTTGTGTTTTTGTTCCTCAGCCCACCAAGACAAAGATATGTGGCACAAAGCAATTACAGCTCACTCTGTATGGAACTGGGATGGTGGGCTTCAGTGCTTCAGTGCTTATTACCCACTTTTTTCTCTGGATATATCTCATAATTATTTGGAAATATATAACGGCACATCCGAGGATATACGTTCCCCTGCTCCCAATTTAATAATGCCTCACACGGGACCATTCAGGAAGGGCAACTCCATGCACCTGCATCAGGCTCGGACCCCCAACCAAACAGATTCAATTATCACACAGAAGGGAGGGGAGTTCCCCTTCCTCTGACGATTGCCCCTCCCTGGCACCCCAGTGCCCGCAGCACTTAAAGGGTTAATTGAGGTGAGGCTACTGGTGGGCTTTGAACTGCAGATGAATACATGAAGACCTCCTGCAGAGACAATCACTGCATTACTCCATCTAGGATTACAGCATCTGCTCATTTCAGAAATAAAATGAAACACAAGAGGGGTCCAATGGATGGGCCGGAAGAAAAACCAGAGCAGATCTGACTGCGTGGAGAGCTTGATGGGATACTGCTTGTTTTGGTAACACTTACGAATCTGCAGCCACCAGTTTCATCAACAACTTAAGCTAATATTACTGGGTTTGAAAAGAGGCAGCGGAGGTGAAGTCTCTTTTTGTATTGTGTCACATTTTTCCAGACTGAGTGAATTTGCACTTTGTGAGATGCTCCGCCGCTGACAGGACTCAGGCTCATCAGATATGGAGAATGTCAGGGAGAGGCTTATGTAACGCAGCGAGATATTTCCCAACAGAAAATCAAAGAATTAATGCCAGCGACTCGGATGGGGCAGGGCACGTCTGACTGAGGAGAGACAGAATTAGAGCTGAAGGAGTCTGTCAAAGACGCTCCACTCCACACAGAGTATTCTTAGAAACAGATCCTCTACGCACGAAACAGCCAGTGGCCGCAGATATAACTGAATATGCGGCATCATTACTGACTTCATCTATAAAGAGAAAGAAAGAATCCAGGCCTCCTGTAATGTGAACATAATGTAATGGGCTGCTGATCGGTTTCAATGTGAGAGCTTCATGTGTTTTGGACAGAAAGATTAACTGTCTGTCTGTCTGTCTGTCTGTCTGTCTGTCTATCTATCTATCTATCTATCTATCTATCTATCTATCTATCTATCTATCTATCTATCTATCTATCTATCTATCTATCTATCTATCACTTTATATTGTATGGGAATTTCATGATGAATAGATGAATTATTTTTTATCTTCTGTCATAAATGAACCATTTTGGATAGATGTTGTTTTTGTTTTTTTGATTATTATTATTATTATTATTATTATTATTATTATTATTATTATTATTATTATTATTATTATTATTATTAACTAATCATTGGTTGGAACCAGGGCTGGGCTGACAACGTAATTCAGCCCTGAATCTTTTAAAGACCAGCCCACAAACAGTGGAGGTGGTGAGTGTTATCCCAATTTAGGAGGGACCAATTACCCAACCCTCAATCACATACTGCTCCCCTCATCACAGAAGACAAGCGCATGCTTCCTCTGACACATGTGGTCAGCCACCACCTCTTTTTCCACCCATTGCATCATTGCTATGCTCAGAAACAGATATCTGTGTCAATCTGCATGTGTGATATAGGGAGAGAGAGAGTGTCCATCTACCCACCCAGACAGAGCATTGGGTATTCGGACTATGGCTGCTGATGGCAATCAGCATGACCCAGGATTCACGCCTGTGATCCTCGGATCGTAATGCTAGCACATTAGACTGCTGAGCCACTCAGAGCTCCTTTTTATTGACTGAAATGGCCCACACCCATGGCAGCCCATCAGGAATTTTCTTGGTCCTCCCGATGTCCAGTCCATCCCTTCTTATAACATGCAGCCACTGTTGCTCAGACAGGACATCAGTGGTAAATGGGAAGCTGCATTCCCTCTTTGGAAATCATGTAAATTTAATGTACAGGTTCATTTGAACATCACGTCTGCAGAATGAAGAACGTTACTGAATTACTGTCATATGTTTTTTTGAGTAATAAACATTCTTATCTTTCTGTGGAAATCAATGTAAAACAATCTGGATCATTTCTTTCAAACCACTCATCTAGAAATGTCAACAAATGATATATGGTCAATTATCAAAAGGATACAGAGTGGTGAGAAAACCACAACGAGGAAACCCAAACATCTAAAATCCACAGTCTTTCGGATTAAAGAATAAACTCTGATGCAATTTGGGAATATCTAACAGGCTTTGGGAATAGTACATAGCGTCATATGTGGTTTCAGTAAGTGTTTCTGATTTAATAATGCAACAAATAGGTAAAGTCAATATATAGAGACTTTGTTAGCTCATACATAAAATGCAATTACCATAAAATGCAATTTGTATGCCAAACAGCCTCCAGGGTTTATGGGTTAAGCGGTAAACGAACAAATGAGTGAAAAAAAATCTACAGTGTCTCTCATTTCTCTCAGCCTTTGGGAGCCAGACAGCGTTTTTTAAGGATAGCGTGTCCTCCCTACCTGAAAACTTCTGTCTTCATTATCTCATCTCCGATTCCAATCACCTCCTAATCCATTCTCCCGCCCGCGCATTCGCATGCCGGCCAGGGTGACATTTAATTTGAGCACGGCGCAGACCCCCTCTCTCGAGCAAAGCTCATTTGGAGGGTAGCGGGCTTCACCCAGGAAATTATTTACACCATAATGAAGCAGCGGCCTGCCTCCTGTCTGTTCTAGATAGACAGACAGACAAAGGGGATGGGTTTCTGATATGAACAGTGTTCACGTAAGAGTGTGTGCGTGTGTGTTTGCGTGTGATAGGCAGCTGACTCTATCAGCGTCTCACACGGTGTGTTGTCTCCTGAATCCCCTCTGTCTTCCCACCATCCTGTCCACAGCTTGGAGGCCCTGTCGATCAAAGTCAGTTTCTCTAAATGGCCGGGAAGTGATTGGGCTGCTCAGTCCATTATAGTGTCATAGTGGCGATAGGGGGCCTAAAGGGAGAGTCCCTTGTGGTCAGTAAGGGATGATAGGGACCAAGCACTATGAATGTTAAACAATTTAGCAGCTCCTTATCTCTCCTGTGGCCTAAATTGGCCAAACCATGTCTTCTCTGAGAAGCACAAACTGGATATTAAATCAATGGTCACCATAGATAGACGAAAGATGGGAATAATGAAAGAAAATGGCAAAAAGAGATAATTATCACCTTTCATTACCACTTGTTCCGTTCAATCAGAGATGAACTTGAAAGATTCTCATTGTAATGAACATGAGAGACCAGCTTGAAAGACCCTCATTGTTATACAGTGATCAAACACGTGAACCCCCCCCTTTTTCGGAACGCTTAAACATTTACGCGAAATCGTTTGAACATTCAAAAGGAACATTCAGAGATGCACTGATCTGATAAGCACTTCTCTTTCTTCTCCTCCACTTTTACACTAAGCAATTATATCGTCAAAGTTTAAGGTGTAATTGAAACCGAGGAACAATACATGATGCGCTGCTTATCAAAAGGCATTAAAGCAGTAACATCAGCCACAACGAAACCCAGCCTACACCTGTGCCCCCAACTACTGTCAGAATTAATACTGCCTGATATCTGGAGGTGGGCCTTTAAATAGAAATCGGATTTGCGTGCACAGGCACCGACGCACACGACGAGCACCATTCTTGTCGAGTTAGATTTAGGCTTCGTAAGCGTGAACACTTTTATATGAGACTTTAGTCAAAGGACCGTGTGGGTTTTTTCCCTTTCTTTTGAAACTGATAGCATTGCCAGTTGCAGGCATCAAAAGCAACGCATTCCTTATTCTTCAAAAAACATCAGGCGTGCGCTTGAAGAGGGAAGAGAGAGACAGACAGACAGACACAGGGAGGGCGGGATTGTAATGCTCACATCAGATAAGCAACATATATAAATTGAGACGCTTCCTCTACAATTTCAGCAAATGAGCACACAGTTGTGCGTACGCATTCGCGCCGAATATGAATGCAGCATACAAATGTGGTCGAAATAAAATTGGAAAAGACTGGGCTGCATGTGATTTATTGCTGTTTACATTTGAAGAGGCCTGAGCTGTCACAAAGACGGACAGCTCAAGATGGAACTGTCGTCATGTCCTACAATTATCAAAACCCCACACGGACGGTTGGGGCATACACTCAACGTTGGCCAAACCCACTTATACAATGTTCTCGAATGCAATTTTAATGTGAATCCTCTGTGACTGAATGATTGATGCATGTTGAAGGTTGTCCAGTATCTTGACTCCTTTCGTAGGTATACATGATGTGTCAAGCCTGCCAATGATTTATACAACTAGAATGTTCTCCATTCATGGGCCTTTTTATGTGGTCCTTTCCCCTTACATAGATGTTTAAGCCATCAGCCTCAGAAACTGACTAGTGATGGATGACAGCGTGGTCAGCAGATGGGCTATAGTTACACCAGTATTGTGGAGCTGCAAAGTTGGTGTGTTTCCAATAAAGTGGCCGGTCGGTGCATTTAGGTATGCAGGCTTAATATACAGAATTGTACACATGTTGTCAGGGTGCCACAGGTGAGGTCTTACCTGGTAATGGGACAGCATATTGAGCCTCTTCCAGTCACTCTCGATCTTTGTGGTCATGTCCTCGTCCTGCAGGATGATCCGAACCCCTCTGCCCTGACGCCACTCTGCAGGAGACACAAATCAGGAGTAAATGTAGACATTGTTGATTTTACAGGGTAATGGTTTCAACATGTCTGGAAAATGTGTAATGAGACTGTCCTACAATCGTCTCTCATTTACAAAGCATTGTAGAAACCAGAATGAACAAGACAATCTGAGAAAAGCAGAGAAGAGAAATGGGAAAATCTTATGGATGCATCACATTCCAGTGACTGGGCACTATTTTAATGATAAATGGACAAATAGAGATGACCAGCAGCTGTTTACATCTGATACAAAATCCTGACCCTGGCCTAAAAGGTCCACCCCTCCCTACCTGCTGCTCAAACCTGATCAGTACGACTTGGCTTGCTTCGCCATCCCTCAAGACATATGGAGACAAGCCTCCTGACAAGCAGGCAACAAAATGTTGGGAAGAACTTCACTTGGTTGTCAACTGAGTCTCTTGAGACAGTCAAGTCTTTTGCCATCTTCAAAGCTTGACTACAAACTCAACTCTTTTAAGAGGACTTAACACTAGTTCTGCAGCCCATGTATGAAAACACACATCTTTATTTCTATAAACACATTACTGCCATAATTAATATCAGTTTTACAGGCTCTAAGGTAGAATCCTGAGGGACACCACAGGATATACCAAACCAAAGGGTTACCAAAAACAGCTCCTGTATTGGAATTTATAAATGAAAAATAGACATAAGCCTCAAGGGGTGAAAGATGTGACTGCATTTAAAGGTCTTACTTCAATTGTATCTAGGTGTCCATACAGACTTTGGTATGTGGGGGGCATCTAAGTTTGTCTTTGGACACTGTGTCGCCCTCTGTGTATGACTTAATTCCAAAAAAATAACATGTGTGGGTCAATTGTGTGGAAATGCTTTGGTTTCCAGAGAGCAAACACTGTACTGAGTGCAGTTTTGTTCAAATGATGTCGTAGAAACATTGTAATTAAAGGTTATTTAAATATATAGCATGTCGTGTTTCTGCTGTTACACATGAATGTTGATACTTTAAGAATATACTATATAATTTATATACTTTATAATATAATCACATTGTATATCATATTTCACAATGTCTCTTAAGCATATCAAGATGGGGAGTTTTAACGTAACCTAGTTTTGGGAGAATGACCACAATGACCCCGCCCTCCCTCCTCCCTCCTTTCTTTTTCGTCTCTCCTATGGGAGGCTCAGCGCCACGCCCCGCAACCAAGCAACCCAGAACTCCCTGTGCATTTTCTCAGACGTGGTCCATAACAGTAAAACGGGTTTTTCAGTCATATCGCCCAGTCCTAGTTACAGGGTGCTGTGGTATGCACTGATAAGGTTCCCGAAAACGAAGCAGAACATCCTATTGGAGAAAATGTTTATTGTCATGTGCACGCATGACAGACAATCAAATTAACATAAAACACAAATCCCATCTTCAGGCCCTTCTTATCAAATAATCATATTAAGATACCACCATATAATGCTGAACTGATATTGAAATTCTGCGTATCATTAAACCTCTAATAAACAACCCGTAGCTCTTAACTGCACACGACTTCGCAAAGATTTGAGCTGCAAAGTTTTCTCTCAGTGCTTCTAAACTTCTCTGAAAGGCTCTGTGGAGGCTAAGGTCTGGTCTAGGGGGAGAGAAGATTTAATGATACAAGTGTGGGCTCTTTTAAAAAGCCTCAAAAAAAGAAAAAAAGAAAAAGGGAATGATTCACAAGGAGAGGTGGAGAGGAAGATCAAGCCTGCCGAGGCAGCGAGAAGAAAAGCGGAGTGAGAGAACATGCGCAAGGGAGTACGAAACGAGGAGAAGTGGGAGAGTGAGAGAAAGCAGAAGGTGGAAGAAAAGGTAAATTAATCTCCCTCCCTGGTCTTCGGGCTGGCATGACCGCTGTGGATCGATGGGGGTGATTAGGGCTGGAGCTGAAAGCCACTTCCTTTTTCATCTGCAGTGGGCTGAGCTGCCGGGGCCCGAAAGGCCCTTAATCGACCCGCACTAAGCCTCCTGCAGAGCAAACTCTTATTGCACTTCTCCTGCAAGCGCTGAAAAAGCAGAGCATGGCCCTTCTATGTGGCCCCAGCAGAGGACCCTAGAGGCCCTCGGCCACTGCTTGCAGCTTCAGAGGAACAGTTTTGATGGAAAGAGCAAAGGCAGGCGTCGAGACACAGGAGGGCTGTCTTTCTGTTCCCCCTTTTTTATTCTAGTCATTCCACAAATGAATGCGTGATTGGGCCAGGGGGTGGAGAGATCCCTCTTCGCCGCTGCTATCTCCTGCTCTGATTGTGACTAGATAAACAAAACAGCAATCACAACGCGGTATGATGAAACATGTCTCCGGGTGATGGGGAGAAGCTTTGCATCGCAAATCTTCAGTAGGCAGGCAGAGAGCGAGGGAGAGGGTGCGTGAGATGGAAAAGACAATGTGAGAGGAGAGTGAGAGAGACCCTCCGATTGTTGTATTTCTCAGTACTGTACATCTCTCTATAAACATGCAAATGAGCAGCAGTGGCTCCTGAGAGGACGGAATAAACAAACGGAGCACTGAGCAAGGAGAGAAATAAAGACAGAGTGCAAGAGTGGAGCGAGGGAAGAAAAAAACGAGGAAACCAGAGCAAGCCGAGATTGTCCCGATTTCACAAAATCCACCCGGATCTTCTCGGACAACACGGGAAAGCAGAAAAGAAGCAGATAGTTGGGGTGAGGGGGAAAGCAAAGATGACACAATGACTAAAATGTTTTTACTGAATATTGCATTGCAAAATATTGCATATATATATGACATAAGTATTCAGACCCTTCACTCAGTACTCAGCTGAAGCTTTGGCAGTGATTACAGGTGCCCGGTCTTTTTGGGATTGATGCCACAAGGTTTGCACACCCGGATTTGGGGATTTTCTGCCGTTCTTCTCTAAAGATCCTCTCAAGCTTATGTAGGATGGAGACCATTGGTGGAGAGACTAGGTCTCCAGAAATGTTCAATTGTGTTCCAATCAGGGCTCTGGCTGGGACACTCACAGACACTCACAGTTGTCACACAAGCCCGCCTGTGTTGTTTTAACTATGTGCTTTAGATCATGGTCGTGCTGGAAGGGGAACCTTCGCCCTAGTTTGAGGTCCTGAGTGGAGTGAGATCCTGAATCAGAATTCCATTAAGAATATCTTGGTAGTTTGCTGCATTCAGCTTTCCCTCAACCCTGTCCCCCCGGTCTCATTGATGCAACCACCACCATGCTTCACAAAGAATGTTGTTTCTCACATTCTGACAGTCCTTTATGGGACACTCCAAGCAGCCTTTCGCGGCTCTTTTACTGAAGAGAGGCTTCTCTCTAGCCACTCTGCCATAAAGCCCATATTGGAAGAGTGCTGCAGTAATGATTAACCTTCTAGAAGTTTCTTACAACTGCACAAAGGATTCTCAGAGCCAGGATGACTATTGGTTCCTGGTCACCAAGGCCTGTCTGTCCCAATTACTTAGGTGGGGTGGTCAGCTCTACCAACTTCTTTCATTTTAATATTATGGAGGCCACTGTGCTCTTGGGAACTTTCAGTGTGGCAGAAATGTACAGGCAGTTCTGTCCTCCTCATGGCTGTGATCATCCATCTACATCAGGGGCTCCTGCATGCAATCGTTCTTTCTGAGCAAAGGAAACACTAATGCCTCCAGTGTGCCAAACAGCCTAGAGCCTCGTCTAAAGTCCTCTGGCCACAAGATCCCTGGAGAGGTTAGTCAGATTGTAACTAGTATTCTAAATCAGTTTAAATCAGCCTGCAGAGATGAACACTGAGCTGTTTATTAGGTACATCCACACATAGCCATTTATCAGATTATCCACCCATATACGTGTAGACATACAATCACTGACTGTCGCAATCTACTGCAATCTACTGAGTCATTCCAGAGGAACTATCACTATCATGTAGGTGTCACTGATGTGCTGAGAATTGCACACCACTTAAATAGTATCTGGTCAGTGGTGGTCCTGCTGTGGTCCATTTCCATTAACTGGCAGGGGAAATAGTGCAGCAACAGATGGACTACTGCAACTATACACCTGCAAAGTCCACCTACATGGTATACGAGTGAAACACTGGTACAGGGGCCAAGGAAGGGTATCAAGGTGATGACGGAGTGATTTAAAAAGGAAGGCAAGGGACAGAAGCACTTCTGTCCAATCAGTCCCAGTGGTCTTTTGGAGATGGTAGCAATGCTCTGATTAATGATATCAGGCCTAGAAATCTGATCCAGTTCTTCAATGGTCAGGACCCCACAGGACCACTGCAAAGCAGGTATTATGGGGTGGTGGGTCATTCTCAGCACTGCAGTGACACTGACATGGTGGTGGTGTGTTAGTGTGTGTTGTGATGCAAGTGAATCGAACACAGCAGTGCTGCTGGAGTGTTTAAACCCCTCAGTGTCACTGCAGGACTGAGAACAGTCCACCAACCACAGATATCCAGCTGATGAAGGACCAGGGGATGACCAACACAAACTGTGCAGAAACAGATGAGCTTCTGTCTCTGACTTTAAAATGAAGGGCAGTGCTGTTGCTAATGAGAGGACACAGCCAGGAACCTAAACAGTGAGAATGTGTAGTGAGGCTGTGTTGCAGCTTTGGTGTCTCTGCCTTTCTCTGCCTCATTCTTCCCTCTCTCCATCTCTTGCCTCGGAAATTAAAAACAAAGGCAGGGGACAGAAGGACTCCTGTCCAATCAAACCCAGTAGGCAGTTGGAGACGGCAGTGGTACTCACATTAGTGTTATTGGACCTGGAAATCTGCATCTGAAGAAGCAGCTCTACCCATTTAAAGGAGCTGTTTACACTACTATCACTGAGTCGAGGCTAGTAGGAGCTAGTGAGCAATTATGCTGGTGACATTAGTCTAATCGTGCCCACTCAATCATTAGGATGTTATGGAGGACTGTTCCTTTAAGGAATATAGAGACATCTCTACTCATGCCTGAAAGAAGACCATCACCCTCCTTTTGTTAAGCAGATTCTCTGTGCTTACACACACACACACACACACACACATTTCCAGATTGCTCCTCACACTAGGGACACCAAAAACATCATCCAATCCTCCCTCTTCATAAAACAAATAAACCTAATAAACCAACACACTCCGCCTTTAAACTATTTCACAAGGAGACCGCCCATCAGAGGGCTGAAACAATTTTTTTCTCTTGTTATGGAGGCTTTCCCCTACAGACACCCTGCCATCACTCCACAGGGGACCATAAATATACCATTACCGCAAAAAAATGCAGACATGAAAGGAGCCGCAAATGACTGCGCTGATATATTACTCCATATAAAAAATGTGCCACTTACGGGCAACAAAGCCCGCAGAAAAGTGGGGGATATACCATCAGAAAGAAAATGACTACTGCGGGGCTGTGATGGACTACCCTGATTGTAAATTCTGCACGGGTGGTCCCTATCATGAGTCGTTTGTGGAGGGGAAAAATGGAATTGTGCAAATCAGTGGTTTTTTTTTTATTCACCCCTAACCGTATTTCACTGCCTCTCTCTGTCGCTCTTGATTTTTCTGTCTTCCCGTCAATTCAGCGTGTAAAAATAAGTTCCGCCAAATATACAGAGAGTGTAGGTGTGTGCATGTTTGCCTGCAGATACCCAGGCTCGTTAAATCCCATGAGGGAGGGACAGCGAGTCACCTTCACTTTGTCCTATTATCCCAGGGCTCAGTCAATGCCATTGATTTCTATGCAATGCAGCAAAAGCTTTGGGGTGTAAAGAGGAGTTGGGCGGGAAAGATCGGCCCTTAAATCCTGAGGCTAGGACAAAGTCCTGCTGATATTGGTGGATGTGACTCATGATCAATTCCCGAACAGGACAACATTGCTTTAATTTCTCTCTCTGCTTACTCATCCATCACAGGCTGAGGACCGGTGAGTAATAGGAGCTATCAGAGGCCAGTTTGACTAACTTTTTGGCGTGAATAGATTTGTCCAGTTCAACCGTCGCAGGGACATAAAGAAAAGAGTGGTGTTTCACGTGTGTCCTCCTTCTCATAGTGCTGAAGCTGGTTTTCCACATTTATCTGCTTTCCTGCATTTGGTGCCTTGGCTGTAACTAATGGATTTATGTAACAGTAGAAGAAGTTTAGGAGAAACACCAAATTCAGTTCTCCTTCTCTAATAATACACACACAACCATACACTGATTGACCATAACATCATGGCCATCTTGTTGTTTCTACATATGCTGTCCATTCTATCAGCTCCTCCGACCATACAGGAACACTGTGTAGTTCTATAATCACAGACTGCAGTTCATCTGTTTCTCTGCATACTTTATTCTCCTCCTTTCACCCTGATCTTCAATGATCAGGACCCCATAGGGCCAGGTGTTATGTGGGTGGTGGGTCATTCTCAGTGGGTCACTACAGTGACACTGACATGGTGAGAAAAAGATGGCGATTATAGATCTACAAAATGGGCATGTATGGTCAATGAAGTGGATAAAATGGACAGTGGTGGTCATAGTGTTGTGGTCGATCAGTGCACAAACTCTATGTGCCCATATGAGGCTCTAGATGCTTTTGTATAAAGAAGAGAACAATCAAGCTGCAGAAAAATGACAAAACTCCAAGCCAAACCTCTTTAAGAAGTATTCGCTCCTCTGCCCTTAATTAGATGTTCTACGTTTCATTAGGCCTGCAATAAATATGTGAACCGTCAGATCTTTGTGGCATAGTTAGTATGAAAGAATCATTACCCAGGTCCATGTCTGAGGCTTTCTGGCGATGGGAGTAAGGAACGTTCTTGTAGATGGCATCTAAGATCTTCTCCTTTACTTGGTTGATGGTGTCACAGTTCAGCACCTTGACCTGGATCTCTGGGCTCTTCTCATTGTCTGGGTGAATGCAGTTCACCACCTGCAATACCAAAACAACAGCATTGAAAAAGATGTCCATTTATGGTATTTGGCTGAAGGCGGTAGGTGAATAGAGTCAATAGAGTGTTGCTAAAGGACTTCCAGCCTGGGAATCAAATCCTAGTCTGCCATGGGAACACCACAATTGGAAAGCTATAAGAAGCTGTGGTCTTAATGGCCACTGCAGAAACATGTTGTAATATAATGTATACACAGTTTCTTTTTTTGTAGTATAGAATTTCTGTCACATTCTGGAAATTGGATGTTTATTTAATGGTTAGAAGGACTTGTGAGATTAATTTGCTGCCCATTGCTATTCCACAGAACGTCCTTGGGCTCTTAATGGAATAAATATACCTGTCTACCCCTGTACCTCTGATAAAACTATGTTGGTTCGGATACAACATCAGCTGAAAACCCAGCGACTGAATGTAAACGTAAACAACCGACAGCTTTAGAGACACTTACAGTGGTCAGGTCATTTACATGCCTCTTAAACTCTCCAGAGCTTTCACAATTCATACTGTACTTCTCCAAAAAAGCAAGAGCGTATAATACATCATCATCAAGGATGATGAACATTTCTGTGACCAGGTTAAATAACCCATATGTGGAGCACATTGTGAGTGTGTGTGTATGTCATTGCTGGCTGTCAATCCCAGACTAGCTGTAATTGTAAGAGCATGAACGTGTGAAAGGTGGTGAAACGCTTGGGTGCCGTGGGGCGCCAACACCTCCCGGCCCCTTTCTGCAATTAACACAATAATTATCATCA